>JBBPFJ010000025.1:2413479-2439449 GCA_037975025.1 Excoecaria agallocha
TCACCAAGGCGTTTCTTTTGGCAATGCCATGTTGCAAAATGGCCTTTATATCCTTGATCTACAAAACAAAGAGTCCATATACAACATTAATACAAAGAGGGTTAAATCAAATGAATTGAACCCTACTTACTTCTGGCATTGTCATTTAGGGTATGCAAACGAAAAATGCATTTCAAGACTCCACAAAACTAGAGTGCTTGGGTCATTCAACTTAGAGTCTTATGATACATGCGAGCCATGTTTGCATGGAAAAATGACAAAGAGTCCTTTTAACAAGAAAGGTGAGAGGACTAATGGCTTATTGGAACTAATACATACCGATGTATATGGACCATTAAGTACACAAGCTAGAGGTGGTTTTAGCTACTTCGTGACGTTCACAGATGACTTCAGTAGATATGGCTATGTCTATCTAATGAAGTACAAATCTGAAACTTTTGAGAAATTCAAAGAGTTTAAGAATGAAGTAGAAAAACAACTTGGCAAAAGTATAAAAGCCATTCGCTCAGATCGAGGTGGTGAATACTTAAGCCAAGAGTTTGACAGTCATCTAAAAGAGTGTGGTATTATTTCACAGCTCACTCCTCCTGGAACACCACAATGGAATGGTGTGTTCGAAAGGAGAAATCGCACTCTGTTGGACATGGTTCGATCTATGATGGGTCAAGCAAATCTTCCTATCTCTTTTTGGGATTATGCATTAGAAACTGCTGCATTTCTACTAAACCGTACTCCAACTAAAGCAGTTGAGAAGACACCATACGAGGTATGGACTGGGAAAGAACCCAATATGTCATTTCTCAGGATTTGGGGCTATGAAGCACATGTTAAGAAATTAACATCTGACAAACTAGAGTCCAAATCCATTGTCTGCTTGTTTGTGGGTTATCCCAAAGAAACAAAGGGATACTACTTTTATTCACAAGCCGAGAACAAAGTACTTGTTGCTCGCAAGGTTGCTTTCTTGGAAAAGGAGTTCCTTCTAAAGAAAGACAGTGGGAGTAAAGTAAAACTTGGAGAAATTCAAGCTCCACAAACTCCTATAGAGGATAAGTTGGAAGTGGGATCAAGTTCACAACCAGTTGTGGAACAAGAACCCATTACATAAGTACCTAGAAGGTTCAGTAGGGTACGTCAGGAGATTGAGAGATATGGATTTCTAATCACCGACAGTGACACTATTGAGTTAGTAGATCGTGAGGATCCTACTACCTATCGAAAAGCTATTGAGAGCCCAAACTCAAAAAATTGGCTTGAAGCCATGAAATTCGAGATGCAATTAATGTACGATAACCAAGTTTGGACCTTAGTTGATCCACCGGAAGGTGCTAAGGTAATTGAATGCAAATGGCTATTCAAACTCAAAGTTGATAAGACCTACAAAGGTAGATTAGTAGCAAAAGGTTTTCAACAAACTCATGGTGTAGACTATGATGAAACCTTTTCGCCTGTAGTCATGCTCAAGTCCATTAGGATCTTACTTGCCATAGCTGCATATCATAATTATGAGATATGGCAAATGGATGTCAAAACTGCTTTTCTCAACGGAAATTTATTTGAGGATGTGTATATGACACAACCTGAGGGTTTTGTCAATCCCAAGCATCCTAAGAAGGTTTGTAAGCTTCAAAAATCCATTTATGGATTAAAGCAAGCATCCCAAAGTTGGAATCTTCGTTTTGATGAGGCAGTCAAAGAATTTGACTTCATTAAGAATGAAAATGAGCCTTGTATGTACAAGAAGGTTAGTGGGAGCATAGTAGTATTTCTGGTCCTATATGTGGATGACATCCTTCTCATTGGAAATGACATTCCAACATTGCAAAAGGTTAAGCAATGGTTAGGGAAATGTTTCTCAATGAAAGACTTAGGTGAAGCCGAGACAATACATGGTATTCGAATCTATAGAGATAGATCGAATCGGTTTTTGGGACTAAGTCAAGAAAAGTACATAGACAAAGTACTAAAGCATTTTAGTATGGGAGACTCAAAGAAAGGGTACATACCTTTGGCTTTGGGAGTTCCTTTGACTAAAGAACAGTGTCCTAAAACCAAAGAGGAAAGGGACAACACGAGTAGAATCCCATATGCATCTGCTATTGGATCTATCATGTACGCTATGTTATGTACTAGGTTGGATATTGCTCATGCACTGAGTATAACCAGTAGGTTTCAGCAAGACCCTGGTGAGAAGCATTGGTCTGCTGTAAAAGGGATTCCGAAGTACCTGCGAAGGACTAAGGATCACTTCTTGGTGTATGGTGGTCAAGAAAAGCTCGTCATACAAGGTTATGCAGATGCTGCTTTTCAGACCAGTACTCAGGATTCTAGATCACAATCTTGATTCATTTTTATTTTAAATGCTGGTGCTGTTAGCTGGAGAAGCTCAAAGCAAGAGACCATTGCCGACTCAACTATAGAATATGAGTATATTGCAGCGAGTGAGGCTGCAAAAGAGGCTATTTGGATTAAAAATTTCATTTCTGGATTAGGAGTGGTCCCAAGCATCCTAGATCCATTAGAAATTTTTTGTAACAACAACGGGGCCATCGCACAGGCCACGGAGCCTTGGTCACACCAGAAATCCGAACATATACTCAGGAGGTACCACCTGATCAGAGAAATCATTGATCGTGGGGATGTCAAGGTTAGCAAGATAACAAGTGAAGACAATGTAGCAGATCCTTTGACGAAACAGTTGCATCCAAATCTGCACGAAGCTCATTTGAGAACATTCGATCTTAGGGCTATGCCCAATTAGGACTAGTGCTAGTGGGAGATTGTTAGTGTAAGCCCTAGCACCAATACATTGTAATAAAACACTTTAGTTAATAAATGAGGCATTTGTTTTATCTATTGTATTCCTGTGCATATCAATTAATAGAATTGTCCAAGAATGTTGTTTCAGTTTAAGTTATCATGTGTGAGGCACATGGTTGTAAGACCTTGAAACAAATGAGACTTCATTCTAAATATCCCTAGTCAGTCATTGTTATGGGAATAACAAATGAATTAAGACTAGTATGCTCTCTGATAAGTTGAGTTATGTCTTACGGATCATAAGGACAAGAGTGTCAATCAGAGATCATAGATACATGTTTAGAACATGGTATCTGGATTAGATCCGTTCATGAGAACACTACATGGTACAAGTCATAAGTGTTTCTCATATGCAAGTTTTGTATCAGAGTTCTTAGACCTAAAATCTCTATGAAACTCTTTATGAATTACTGTGTGCTTTGACATACACCTAACATGCTCATAATAGAGTGACAAGTACAGGTATGCTTGGGTATACATTGATTCATGTTAGAGAGCATAAGAGAAGTGAAGGGATTACCCCGCTCTATAAGAGAGAAAATATCATCGGCCACTTGATCAGTAAACTGAGAAGTGTATGGCCATACTGAGATGAAATAATGAGTAATCATTATTTATCTGAGAGTTCAGTGTCACTGGAATATCAAGAAAGGAATTAATATATATAAGGATGACTAGTTCCATGCCTTATATTAATTCTGATATTTATGCGTAAGGGACTATGAAAATTGCATTAGGTCACTAAATGCCATATGCATTTTCATTTAATTTGGAATGCTATAATATCTTGCTAGAGAATATTTATATATAGCCTTTGGATTAATTCATTAATTCATTGTCAACATTAAATGGACCTATAAGATCGCACACAAAGCATTGGGCTTAAAACATTTAAATAAAGTATTGGGCATTAAGTTGGGCTTTTAATTAAAGTCAAATTAATGTGTATAATGGGTATTAAAATTTCTATTGGACCTTGGTCCATGAGAGAGAAAAATTCATCCCACAAGATTTAATTTCAATTAATTAATTATCTTGTATTAATTAAGTTAATTGAGTATTAAAGCCTAAAAGAATTTAAATTAAATTAAATCATTTAAATAAAAGGTGAAGTGGCCGAAATTCCAAGATAAAAATCAAGGAATTTCGGCACATGCACATTACTTATATTAAGTGATTTTATTTAGTTAAATGTCTTGTGTTTTATTTCAAATTTGAATTTTAAATTCAAAGGAGTTTAAATCAATATATATTACTTATTTTTAGGAAGTGATTGAGGTTGAATTAATTATCTTGAGGTAGTAAAATTCAGATCAAACACTTTCCAAAAGATAAGGATATATATTAGTAAAGAAATAAAACCCTAGTGGCAAGTGGATGGCGTGAAACCTATCTCTCTCTCTCACTTTTCTCTCTTGGCCAAAACACACAAGGGGAAGAATTCTTTCTTGCTTTCTTGTGTTATTGGGCATTAATAGCACCTAAAAGAAGTGCAAGATCAAGTCTTGTAGCTTCAGTCTATTGCCATTACGCAATACTTTAAAAGAGAGCTAGCAATCTCGATTTTTAAGTCATCTTTGTAAGTGTGTGTGTGAGAATAGAGAGGAGTGGCGTAAAGGCTGTTCCTTAGCATTGGTGATCAAGATCTAAGGCGGATAAATTCATCTTAGTTGCTGGTCATCACCAAATTCAAGTTTTAAATGGCATCTAAAGTTGTAAGTTTTTAAAAACCCTAAAATTGCATGTTTCGATTCTTGTCATGGAATTGTTTGGCATGTATGATCGATTTTATCATTTTTCCGTTGCATGATTACCATGAACATATCATGTCATATTCCATCATCCTTATCAATCTTAATCATGGTCTGTTTGGTCCCAGGAATTTCAATCTTAATACGGGTGCCTTGATCTCTGAGCCAAGTCAGAGAGTCATCAACCACTTATAAAGTAGGATTAAACCTCTACCATGCAGCTACTAAATTAGCTCTAATGCCTACTACCTCCTCCTTCAAAGTCTATACAGTCACTGGTAAGGCTATAAAGACTACACCACTATAAGTACTATCTATAATGTCTACTCTTAACATCTACTGGCCTCCTTTAATGTTGCCAACCTTCTAGAAATATCTTCAAATGGAGGGACTATAGGTGTGCATACTAGTGATGGTGGAATGGATGATGGAGGATCTGAAAAAGTAGAAGCTACGAGGTACCTATAAGGTGAAGGAGATAGAGACATTGATGCTTCTGAATGTCCATATGGACAAAACCTCATCATAACTAGTGACCTCTGATGTCTGATGGGAGATCTGAGGCATATTGTTGTTTGTGATAAGGCATCTAAAAGGTTGTGCAAATCAATCTACACATCAAACTCATAGTTGAAGCCTATGCTTGTTACTTAGGGTTCTTGTGGCTCCTTTGCCTGCTTCACTTGATCGTTCTACTGAAGTGGTTATGCTGGAGGTGCCTATGGTTCTACTGATGCCTTCTTTAGTGGCTAACCCTGGTCATCCCCCTCTGTTGGTGCCTCAAAAACTATGGGATCAAAGCTATACCTCCATTGGGTCTCTGGCATAATAAGCAGTCTGTACTGACCCTTACACCCCTTTATAGGCTCTACCATACTCATCATAACTATAACCTATAAGTCAATATAAATGCCCTCTAGGATTCAATTTCCAAAGTCACTCTCACATTTCCCTAGAGATAGCAGCAATCTCGTGAAAACACCTCCCATGCATACCTAAGCCCCAGGCATGGTGCCTACCCTGACCAATGTCGTAATAATCTCATGTATGATGTCCACACGCTTGCCCTCTTGCATACTCAATAGACTAGTGACATCCACAGAGGTGATGTTACCTAGAATCCTCATGCAACCTAGGTATGAAGCAAATAAAATCCTCTGGAGGTATCTATAGATCTGAAGAGCCAACATGGTGTTCTTTACCGTGTTTGAGTGGTAGATGACCCCTAACGATGTCACCGCGATCCATCTATCCCGATCCATTAGTCGAGGTGAAGTGACTATACTAACACACTCGGGAGATACATAACCTTAGTGAATCTATGCCTCATGATGTTATAATGTATGCCTAAGGTCTAGAACTAGATGACCCCCTCATCTGTGTTTGATCTGGAGTAGTCACCATACTTTAAAGTAGCAAGGACCTCTCTAGTGATGTCTGAATCCTATAGGTTAGGGTGAAAAATTCTATCCAGCCTACCTTGGCTAGGAGTCTGTTAGCCTCCTGTAGTTGTTTAAAGTCCTGAAGGAACTGCCTAGACATAAATTTGCTTGATGTATATTAGACCTTCAGTAGAGCTCGATATCTATCAACTTGATTTGGCTTTATATAAGTTGGCACTAGCCTAGGTGGCTATGCTTGTACAGTCCTATGAGGCATCTTGCAGGAAATGTTACATGTTAGTTTAAGTTACAAGCAAGTTAAAATTCTAGAATTTATAAGAATTTTGACATCATATTGACTTAAATATTTACAGCTGATATACACTACGAGTGATTGACACATAAATAATTCTAATAATCATGCATAAAAAATGGGACAAAAGATGTATTACATGCTTTACGAGAATTTTAAATAAAATTTTGGTAGCATTCCGGCTTGGAATGTGACTGCCTCTGCATAAAAAGACACATTTAAAGCAAAACAAAAAGCCAGAGGCCGT
The DNA here is from genome assembly GCA_037975025.1 of Excoecaria agallocha. NCBI lineage: Eukaryota > Viridiplantae > Streptophyta > Magnoliopsida > Malpighiales > Euphorbiaceae > Excoecaria > Excoecaria agallocha. The sequence goes on from JBBPFJ010000025.1 coordinate 2,419,993, forward strand.
CATGGTCGCCAAACAATACAAATTCGAGTTATTGAAATAATTCACATTTTACTAGAAATTTAACAAACTTTTGGCAGCATTCCATCAAAGAATGAGACTACCCCCTGCACAAAAAGACACACTTAAAGCAAAAAAAAAAGCCACAGGCCATCACGGCTACCAAACAATCCAAACTTAAGTCACTAATTGCTTGGTGCAATCAGAACCATGTTAAAACACTCATAGAAAACACGAAGGCCATATATATATTACTAAAAGAAGAAAGTTAAAGGCTTTCATACTCATACGTAAGGCTTTTCATTATCTATAGTGTCATGCAATTGAAGTTTAATATTTAATCTATATAACTTAAATTACAAGGCATCATTAAATTACAAGGCATCATTTATTTCTAAAAATAAAAAAATAAGTAAAATAAAGGGTGTTCACATCCATCATGCCTAATGCTAAAATTTTACAACCTAGTTGATCTAACTAAGAGATAAATGAATAAAAAATAAAGAAAATAATAAAAATAATTAAATAATAGAAAATGATGCACCTAAAGTGCGTCTCACTCCTAGGAGTCTATCGGTGCAAATGGCTCAAAAAATGAATGAAAAACGAGAGAGAAATGCTTGAAAAACTAAAAGAAGCTTTTGAAATCAGAAGCTATAGAGGTTTGTCAAAAAAATGAAAAAGATGATCAATTTGTTCGACAAAATAAGTAGGGATAGGCTTTTGGTATAAGACTGAAAAACGTGCCTTCCAACCCTAATTTAAGCCTTATATCCTCATTTTAACTCCCTTTTCTTCAATTTTTGATCGTTTTCATCAATTTTTCAATATCTATCAATTTAAAATTAATTTATAACATTATTTACACTTTTTTATGAGCTACAACATTATTTTATAATATTTACAAGTTTTAATTGCTTTTTACTACATATGGGGTGTCCAAAAGTTTGAAATACCCCCTAAAATTTGTTGTGCCTCTCGAAATAAATGATTTTTTTGCATTTAAGACCTTCCAGTATTGAATATTCAAGTTACCAAGCTTTCAAATTCCCTACAAAATGAAAATAAAGGAAAATTCAATAATATGATTGTGTAAAGCATAGGATATGAAAATGAGTGACTTTTGGCCTTTCAAAGTGATGGATGAGTTATATGTGTTTTGGTCATAGTTAGGGATGGCCATCCATCACTACTTTCTATAAATATTGCTTCAGTTTTCTTAGTTTTTATGCCTTTTACCTTTCACTTTCCTAGAAGCTTTCATAAGGTATTCTTCTCTCTTTTATTTTCTTTCCTTTTTTTCAGTTATTTATTTTTCTTTATCATTCGTTTGCTTAGACCGCTTAGAAAATATGATTACCATGACCACTGGACTTGTAAAATTGTATCGGCTACTAGATAACTCAAAATGCTAATTAAAGCCATCAGTTAGCTCTATACTCCAGGTTGAGATTATTAAAGAGGGTGTCTTTTGACTAGAATTTACTACTTACTGCTGCTTGGTACTAGGATCTGAGGCTTCATGTATTTAGATTCACTCACCAAGAGTTATGCCTTTTACCAAAGAAGTTCACTACTATGGTCAGTGTTAGATTTGAGTCTGATGTCTGATCTTATCTACCATCCCCTATTTCCAAATATCCTCGAGAGGTGTTCTACACTCTCGGCATTCTACTTTCTGAGGCTAGGGGTCTGGCTCTTTACAGAAGAAAATTTCAACTAGAGCCATTAATCAATGTGCTAGCCGACTTTGATGATGTGCCTACTTTCCATTTTGGTGTGGTACTGCTCTGTTGCTTCACTCGATGTTTGCTGGTACACACTAAAGATCCCATTACTGAGGATTATAAGCTATTTAGAGTAGTAAATAGCATATACTGGGGGTGCAACCCATTTCCCATTGTTTTAGCAGAGACCATCATTGGTTTGGATGTTGTACACCATAACACTATCTCTCTTCTTATTGGCAATACTTTTCTTTTTTTATATATGTCTTTGATTTTGAAGGAAGTATACCCCTTATGGGTTTTTATACTAGCTTTTTTGGTTGGAAAATGTGTCTTTTTTATATATTCATGCATTGCTTTGCATTATTTTTACTTGAGATGAACCTAAATCACCGATGGCTTTTTTTTATTTTAGGTGTGGCTTTATGAGAAGTTGAAGCTATTATCAGAGACTCCTTATAGAGTCAGAGTTATGAGTACCTACCCTATGAGGTACATCATAGCTGGGCATCTTCAGTACGAGTTTCTAATGGTCCTGAAGGGACTCAATTGGTTGAGGAATTTGATAGATTGTGATATCAAGTTCAAGTACACTTGGTTGTCTATCACCTTTATGTTAGGGATGGAGATTCTAGATATGTTCCCTCATATGGACTGCATCGTGCCACTTTCTATATTGTACTGCTCGTTGTGCCCGATAATTTGGGGGTCAACATGATATTATTAGGTGTCCACTGGGTTTTTTGTGGTGGTACACTTAACTATTCCTTTGTATCGAAGTACTATCAGAGGGTATGGACCTAACTCCCAGTAAGGATTACCATCATTGACTTGGTGCTTGTGACTTTACCACTTATGACTCTTACGAGCAATGGATTACTAGTCCTGCTGTTGACAATAGGCTTTAGGCTATTAGGCACTTGGATAAGAGAGAAGTGATATAAATAGATTAGATTGGATAGCATTATAGATTATATCTTTCTTTCTGTCAGACTTTTCAAATTTGAATATGTAAAAGAATATGTTACTTTTACTACATGGATGATTTCATACATGACATTTCTTTTTTATTTTAATATACATGATCATTATTTGATGTTATCCCAATGACACATATTATTCAATCTCGAAATGAAACTTTACAAGCATCATAACTCCTATCATCAATCAGCCCTCTTAGGTTTTTTTGATTGATTATTTTCTCTCAATCTCTAATTTTTTTCCCAAGATGCCTTTTTTTGGTTTTCACCTTAGTGAGGTGCCCAATTTTAGCAAGGCGGCCATCTTTTTGATTTTCGACGTGCAGGGCATTTATTATCTTTTTTTTTTCTTTTTTAGTCTTTAGCCATAGGACCTTTTCAGCCTATCGACATTCACAGGTTCTTTGAACTCATTGCCATCATTATCTGATAGAATGGCAACGCCTTTGGATACAAACTTCTTAAGTATAAAAGGTCCTTCTCATGTTGGCCTAAACTTGCCTTGAATATTCTGGATTCTTAGTCTCATCTTCTTGAACACTAGATCTACCTTCTTTAATGGGTGCTTCCAAAACTTCTTCCCAAATGAATGGGCTAGCCTTTTCTGATAAACCTAATTTTGATTGTAAGCCTTCATTCTATCTCTATCTAGCAGGTTAAGTTGTAATAACCTTTGCCTAACCCATTCTGCTTCTAGCAGCCTAGCTTCTAAAAGTACTCTCAAAGCTTAATGCTCAATCTCCACTAGTAATACTGCTTCTATTTTGTAGACCAGAGAAAATGGAGCGGCTTCTGTCGATGTTCTAGATGTGGTCCTAGAACCTCATAGTGTGAAGGGTAGTTTACCAACCCAGTCCTTATAAGTTCGAATCCTTTTTTAATCATCTTATTGGCTGCTTCAATTGCTCTATTTGCTTGAGGCCTATAAGGAGAAGACCTATGATGTTGAACCCCATACTTTATAAGCATTTGTATAGTTTCACGTAAAAATTGTAGCCCATTATCTAACACCATATGATGAGGTAAGCCATAACTACACATTAAATTCCTCTCAATGAATTAGCCATGTCCCGTGCATCTAACTTTTTGAAGGACTCTGCTTCTACCCATTTGGTGAAATAATCAATAGCCACTATGATGAATCTATGTCCATTCGAGGAAAATAGATGGATCATTCCCATAATTTCTACTTTCCATGCAGCAAAAGGATTTTATGATGTAAGGTTACACAATTTAGAAATAGGCAAATGCCTCATGTCCGTATTTTGTTAGCATAACTAGCATTCTTTGACATACTTGGAACAATTGTGTCTATTATGAGCTAAAATAAATATTATCTCATAATCTTCTTTGCTAAGGCTAAGACATTCATATGGGCTCCACACACTTTCGGATGTACTTCCTCCATTACTTACCTTGCTTCCTTTTTGTCCAAACACCTTAATTGGATTCCATCAGGCAATCTCTTGTAAAGCACTCCTCCCACAGTAATGAACTAATTTGAGAGCTTGCGAATCATTCTTTTGTCTTTTTCTGTTGCTTCCTTAGGAAACATTGACTTTTCTAGATAGCTTTGAATGTCATAATACCAAAGTTTTCCATCATCCACCTCGATATCTATGATTTGTTCCTTTTTAAAGCACAGCTTATCATAACTCGAAATTAGCACAAGTTTTATAATTACTCCTTTTCAGATTATTCCACATTGAGACGAAAATAGCCAATGTATCTGATAACTGGTTTTTTTTCTCTAGGCACATATCTAAAAGTACAAACCTTAAAATGACTGTTGAAAACCTTTAGGCACATAAGATAGGGCATCAAATGCTCTTTTTTCATTGACCATTCACCCCTTACTTGATAAAACACTAGAGATGAATCACCAAACACTTTAGTGGATTTTACATCTATAGTTAATAAGGCTTCCAACTCGAAAATATAGGCTTCATACTCTGCTTCATTATTCATAGCTTCGTATATTAGCTTCTTAGCTATTTGGTATCTTTTATCCCTTTAGGGTGACTAGAATTACTCTTGCTCCTGTCCTTTTATTATTTGTAACTTTATTGAAGTACATCTATGAAACCTGCAATGTTATAGTTGCAACATTTTTAGTGAGGAATTCATAGGTCATCTCTTCACTCTCTAACAACTGGTTGGCTAGGAATTCTACCATTGCTCTCCCTTTAACAATCTTCCTAGTGATATACTATATGTCAAACTTTTATAAGAGAATCAATCACCTTTTCATCTTTCCTAACATGGCATTAAAACTATGATTACACAGTGAAAAAACAAAAACTTTTGATCATACAAGCCATGTAATAACGACATATAATTGAAAACATGCAGTTTTAAGGTTTCGATTGAACTTAAATCCTTAAATGCACTTTAAAACTTAATTATGCAATGACCAGTATATAAGATAAATCTATATACCCTTGAAATCAACCACCAATGCCAAAGGTGCTGCCTTTTATGCCACACCACTGTATCTTCACACACACACACTTGTAAAGTAGGCCTAAAACGAAGAGTGCTAGCTCTAGGTTTGAGTATTTGGCAATGGGTATGTTCTAAAGACACAAGATTTGATCTTGTTCTTCCTAGTGTTTGCAAGGCTACCCAAGATACAAGAGAAGAAGAAATAATTATTTTCTCTTGATGAATTTGGCAATGAGAGAGAAAAAAAACCTAAAGTGGCATTAGTTATTTAATCAATATATATCACTTATCTAGGGTTTTTTTGATACATGCCGAATTCAACTAGGATTCTAGCTTGAATTTTGGCCTCAATCTCACCTTATTTTGATTCAAAATCATTTATGATTTAAACTCAAACAACTTAATTATCTAAAGATAAATAAATAATTAATTATCCAAAGATAAATAAATAATTTGTTATTATCCATATCGATGCCCTTTTTTCACTCTCTCATAGACTAAAGTCCATTTAGCAATTTAATTACCCATTAACCTTATTAATTTGACTTTAATTAAAAGCCCAAATTAATGCCCAATACTCTATATAATATTTTAGGGCCAATGCTTTGTGTGCTATCCTATAGGTCCATTTAATATTGGCAATTGATTAATAAATAATCCAAAAGCTATATATATTCTCTAGTAAGATATTATAGCATTCCAAATTAAATGAAAATACAAATGGCATTTAGTGACCTAATGAAATTTTGCATAGTCCCTTACCCATAAATATGAGAATTAATATAAGGCATGGAACTAGTCATCCTTATATATACTAATTACTTTCTTGATATTCCAGTGACCCTAAACTCTCAGATAAATAATGATTACTCATTATTTCATCTCGATATGGCCATACACTTCTCAGTTCACTTATCAAGTGGCCGATGATATTTTCTCTCTCATCGAGAGGGGTAATCCCTTTTACTTCTCTCATGCTCTCTAACATGAATTAGTGCATGCCCAAGCATACCCATACTAGTCACTATGTTATGAGTACGTTAGGTGTATGTCAAAGTACACAGTAATTCATAAATGAGTTTCATAGAGATTTTAGGTCTAAGAACTCCGATGCAAAACTTGCAATTGGGAAACACTTATGACTTTGTATCATGTCGTGTTCTCATATGCGGATGGAATCCAGATACCATGTTCTGAACTTGCATCTATAATCTCATATTGACACTCTAGTCCTTATGATCTGTAAGATAGAACTCAACTTATCAGAGAGATCATACTAGTATTAATTCATTTGTTATTCCCATAAGAATGACTGACTAGGGATATTTAGAATGAAGTCTCAAATGTCTTAAGGTCTTACAACCATGTGCCTCACATATGATAACTTAAACTAAAATAACATTCTTGGATAGTTCTATCACTTGAAATAAATAAGAATACAATAGATAAAACAAATGCCTCATTTTTTAACTTGAGTGTTTTATAGCAATGAATTGGGGCTAGGGCTTACACTAACAATCTCCCACTAGCACTAGTACCAATTGGGCATAGCTCTAAGATCGAACACTCTTAAATGAGCTTCGTGCAGATTTGGATGCAATTGTTTCGTCAGTGGATCTGCTAAATTATCTTCACTCGTTATCTTGCTAATCTTGACGTCCCCACGATTAATGATCTCTCTGATCAGGTGGTACCTCCTGAGTATGTGTTTGGATTTCTGGTGTGAACTAGGCTCTTTGGCCAGTGTGATGGCTCTGTTGTTGTCACAAAAAATTTCTAATGGATCTAGGATGCTTGGGACCACTTCTAATCCAAAAATGAAATTTCTAATCCGAAATAGCCTCTTTTGCAGTCTCACTCACTGTAATATACTCAGATTCTATAGTTAAGTCAGCAATGGTCTCTTACTTCGAGCTTTTCCAGCTGACAGCACTACTATTCAAAACAAAAACAAAACCAGATTACAATCTAGAGTCCTGAGTGCTAGTCTGGAAAGCAGCATCGATATAACCTTGTATGATGAGTTCTTCTTGACCACCATACACCAAAAAGTGATCCTTAGTCCTTCGCAGGTACTTTAGAATCCCCTTCACAGCAAACCAGTACTTCTTACTAGGGTTTTGCTAAAACCTACTGGTTATACTCAGTACATGAACAACATCCAACCTAGTACACAACATAACATACATGATAGATCCAATAGCAGATGCATATGGGATTCTACTCATGCTGTCCCTTTCCTCTTAAGTTTTAGGACACTGTTCTTTAGTCAAAGGAACTCTCAAAGAAAAAGTATGTACCCTTCCTTTGAGTCTCCCATACTAAAATGCTTTAGTACTTTGTCTATGTACTTTTTTTGACTTAGTCCCAAGAGCCGATGCGATCTATCTCTATAGATCCAAATACCAAGTATTGTCTTGGATTTACCTAAGTCTTTCATTGAAAAACACTTCCCCAACCATTGCTTAACATTTTGCAATGTTAGGATGTCATTCCCAATAAGAAGGATGTCATCCACATATAGGACCAAAAACACTACTATGCTCCCACTAACCTTCTTGTACACACAAGGCTCATCTTCATTTTTGATGCAGTCAAACTCTTTGAATGCTTCATCAAAACAGAGATTCTAACCTGGAATGCTTGCTTCAATCCATAAATGGATTTTTGAAGCTTGCAAACCTTCTTAGGATGATTGGGATTGACAAAACCCTCAGGCTGTGTCGTGTACACATCCTTGAGGAGATTTTCGTTAAGAAAAGTTGTTTTGACATCCATTTGCCATATCTCATAGTCATGATATACAGCTATGGCAAGCAAGATCCTAATAGACTTGAGCATGACTACAGGCGAAAAGGTCTCATCATAGTCTACACCATGAGTTTGCCGGAAACCTTTAGCTACTAGTCTACCTTTATAGGTTTTATCAACTTTGAGTTTAAATAGCCACTTGCATTCAATTACCTTAGCACCTTCTGGTGGATCAACCAAGGTCCAAACCTAGTTATCATACATTGATTGCATCTCGGATTTCATGGCTCCAAGCTAATTTTCTGAGTCAGGGCTTTCAATAACTTCTCAGTAGGTAGTTGGATCCTTATGATCCACTAACTCAATAGTGTCAGTATCGGTGATTAAAAATCCGTATCTCTTAATCTTCCATCGTATCCTAGTGGAACTTTTAGGTTCTTGTGCAACGGGTTCTTGTTCCACAACTAGTTGTGAACTTGATCCCATTTTCAACTCATCCTCTACAAGAGTTTGTGGCACTTTAATTTCTCTAAGTTTTACTTTGCTCCCACTATCTTTCTTGAGAGGAAAATCTTTTTCCAAGAAAATAGCTTTGCGGGCAACAAATGCTTTGTTCTCGTCTTGTGAGTAAAAGTAGTATCACTTTATTTCTTTGGGATAACCCACAAACAAGCAAATAGTAGATTTGGACTCTAGCTTGTTAGATGTTAATTTCTTAACATGTACTTCATAGCCCTAAATCCTAAGAAATGACATATTAGGCTTTTTCCCAATCCATACCTCTTATGATGTCTTCTCAACTACTTTAGTTAGAGTATGGTTCAGTAAAAACGCAACAGTTTCTAATGCATATTCCCAAAAAGAGATAGGAAGATTAGCTTGACTCATCATTGATCGAACCATTTCCAACAAAGTTTGATTCCTCCTTTTGGACACAACATTCTATTGTGGTGTTCGAGGAGGAGTGAGCTGTGAAATAATTCCACACTCCTTCAGATGATTTTTAAACTCTTGGCTTAAGTATTTGCCACCTTGATCTGATCAAATGGCTTTTATACTTTTGACAAGTTGTTTTCCTACTTCGTTCTTAAATTCTTTGAATTTTTCAAAAGTTTCAAACTTGTGCTTCATTAGATAGACGTAACATATCTACTAAAGTCGTCTGTGAATGTTATAAAGTAATTAAAACCACCTCTAGCTTATGTACTTAATGGCCAACATACATCAGTGTGTATTAGTCCTAATAAGTCACTAGTCCTCTCACCTTTCTTGTTAAAAGGACTCTTTGTCATTTTTTCATGCAAACATGGCTCGCATGTGTCATAAGATTCCAAATCAAGTGACCCAAGCACTCCAGATTTGTGGTGTCTTGAAATGCATTTTTCGTTTGCATGTTCTAAACGACAATGCCAGAAGTAAGTGGGGTTCAATTCGTTTGATTTAACCCTCTTTGTATTAATGTTGTATATGGACTCTGTATTTTGTAGATCAAGGATATAAAGGCCATTTTGTAACATAGCAGTGCCATATAAAATACCTTGGTGACGAAAATAAATATTGCCATTATTAATAACAAATTCAAATCCATCCATATCCAAACGTGAAACTGAAATAATGTTTATGCTCATAGCAGGCACAAAATAACAATCCATTAAATCTAAACATAGTCCAGAAGGTAAAGTGAGTTAATATTCGCCTATCTCCATGGCCGCAACTCATGCTCCATTCCCCACGCGGTTCACTCTTCCCTAGTAACCACCTATTTCTTAGTCCCTGCATATTTGAACAAATGTGAGAACCACAACCGATATCCAATACCCAAGTGGTAGAAATAGGTTATTTTCAACAATAAAAATAACAAAACTAGATGCCTTGGCTCCATTCTTCTTTTGTTCTTCCTTAAAGAGAGCACAATTCTTCCTCCAATGCCCTAACTTGTTGCAATGGAAGCACATGCTCTCACTTTCCTTGAGCTTTTGCGCCTTGGGCTTGGGTTTGGCCTGAGGCGCACTCCCACTGGACTTAGGCTGAGCTTGGTCATTCTTGGGTTTTGCCTTACCTTTCCCCTTTCCCTTCACAGGTCCCTTCTTAATGCCTCCTTGAACCATAAGTACGGGATTTGTCTTTTGAATGTTCTCTTCAGCATTCTTAAGCATCCCATGAAGCTCGATGACTATCTTATTCATTACATGCATGTCATAATTCATAACAAATGGATCATAATCATCAAGCAATGACCCTAAGATTAAGGTAGTGGCCAATTCTCTTAGGACTTATACCTCAAGCTTCTCAAGAGTATCAAGATACCCTTTTATCTTGAGTACATGGGTACTAACAGGAGTACCCATAATCATCTTATAAGAAATTAAGGCCTTTGTTGTCACGAACCTCTCGTGATGAGCTTGTTCTTGGAACATCTCCTTGAGGTGCACCATGATGCATAGGCCTCTTGGTCCATGAATTGCTTTTACAAATCATGCACCAAAATGGCTAGCATCAGACATGTGACATCATTGGAGTCATTCTTCTTAGCCTCAAAGGTTTTCCTTTAAACTGCTGAGGCATTCCTAGCAAGTTCGTTCAGCAATGGTTCATCCAAAACATACGAATTCTTCTCTTGCTTAAGAAAAAATCTTAAGTTTTGAGACCAGTCTGTGAAATTGGTGCCATTCAGTTTGTCCTTTCTAGGACCAATCGCAATGAAAAATTATTGTTTGAAGAAGCCGTTTTTCAATCTACAAAAATTTTATAAACTTAGGAAGATTAAATGAGTTCTTAATATAATCCCACAAATCGAATTAATATCCCTTTAAATAATTTGCGTTAGTGATTTAATGTGGGCCAAGATCCACTTTTCACAATAACTCATTAGTCAAGCTGAGCTTGTACACCTAAAGAGTTAAGTTACTTAGGTAGGAAAACTCTAATCTTGTCTCGTACATGAATCTTGGATTAAATGGGCTAACATCTTAAGATGTTATAGCACAAACCCATTTATTCATTGCTTAGGTCCAGACATCCCTTTCTATGTTAAGTCCAACCTATATTCACAACCCATGCCTCACAAAGATAATTGGGCGTATCTAGGACTCCTAGTCTACGTGACAGATGATCGATGCCTTGACATGTTTCGAATTAGGAAGGCAACTTTGCGACTTACTATTTTAGGGATTCATTTTATTATGGCTTTCATGGCATACACTTTGTCATCCATTCATAGCATGTATATGTATAAGTGCATAAAGTAAAGCATGACAAACTTGGGCCCAAAAACATACAACTAAGATTCTATACTATTACATAAGAATTTTTAAGTTGGGCCTCTCCACTCCGGCGGGCTTCATCTTGATTTACAAAGTCTTCAAATAAATTCTATACTAATAAATAAATGAAACTTTTACAATAATCCTTAATGGCATGCAAGTCATATTTAATTACATAACCCAGGGCCCATGAATGCACCATGCATATTCATTCATCACACAAACCAAACAAACAAATATACATAATATTCATGGATAAAATGAAGTCCAATTTTAATTAATTAAGCCCAGCCCATTAATGGAAATTGTGTACTTGTACTTTTAAGAGAAGACCCCGTGATAGGCCTGGGCTGAAGCCCAATGGACTAAATCTACTTATTGAATAAGCTCTCTTTAAAGCCCAAAACACAAACTAGTTAGATTTGTGCCATAAATCAACTCTAGTGTAATTTCTAATTTTTTCATTCTTAATATTATGTCATATAGCTCATAAATATTAAAAACACAAATAATATGAACCAACATAAATCAAAGCATAAAAATTCATGAAGAACACATAACACATTTGGCATTGATAACAAAACAAGCAAACAACATGAAAACAATTGTTTAATGCTCATATAATGCCACAAATGATGCAGAAACACTTAAAATGATTTTATGAGTCATTTAATTACTTAAATAATGTCATAAAAATTGAATTAAGGTTCTACCCATATATGATTTAAATGTGTTTTTGCCATTTTAATAAAAAAACAAACAATGTTTATTAAACATGCAACAAACACAAACTAGTCATTATTTTAAGTGATTTGTAAATTAACCAATAAAATTATCATAGACCAGAATTAAAACCAATTTTAAAACATGTCTAGACCTATATTTAATATTCTAAAATCACTTACAAACATTCCCAACAAGTTTTTACATGTTATAGTGAGAAACTAGCTAGTTACAAATGCATATTATGCAAACAAGCACATAGTTTCATGATTAACTTGTTCAATCTGGTATATATATTTAAAACAGACCATAAATAGGTCTAAAAACATCTTAGGTCAGTATATTAACATGTCATAATACCCAATTAACAATTTGTTTTTATACTCAACCAATGCAAGAAAATCAAAACAGAAAATTTCAGCATCACGTTTTATGCAACAAACAATTTTTAATCAAGTTGTAACGCATCCAAAGCACTAAAACAAACATGATTAATCTCTAATACCACTGATGGGATATAACATGGCATTAAAACTATGATTACCCAGAGGAAAAATAAAAACTTTTGATCATACAAGCCATGGAATAATGACATAAATTCAAAAGCATGCAGTTTTAGGGTTTAGATTGAACTTACATCCTTGAATGCACTTCAAAACTTAATTATGCAATGAACAGTATATAAGATAAACCTATATACCCTTGAAATCAACCACCAATGCCAAAGGTGTTGCCTTTCATGCCACACCACTCTATGTTCACACACACACTTGCAAAGTAGGCCTAAAATGAAGAGTGCTAGCTCTAGGTTTGAGTATTTGGCAATGGGTATATTCTAAAGGCACAAGATTTGTTCTTGTTCTTCCTAGGGTTTGCAAGGCTGCCCAAGATACAAGAGAAGAAGAAATAATTCTTTTCTCTTGATGAATTCATCAATGAGAGAGAAAAAAAACTTAAAGTGGCATTAGTTATTTAATCAATATATATCACTTATCTAGGGTTTTTGGATACATGCCGAATTCAACTAGGTTTCTAGCTTGAATTTCGGCCTTAATCTCTCCCTACTTAAGTGTTGTATTTTGATTCAAACTCATTTAGGATTTAAACTTAAATAACTTAATTATCTAAAGATAAATAAATAATTAATTATCGAAAGATAAATAAATAATTTTTTATTATCCATGTTAATGCCATTTTTTCACTCTCTCATGGACTAAAGTCCATTTAGCAATTTAATTACCCATTAAACTTATTAATTTGACATTAATTAAAAGCCAAAATTAATGCCCAATACTCTATATAATATTTTAGGCCCAATGCTTTTTGTGTGATCCTATAGGTCAATTTAATATTGGCATTGGATTAATAAATAATCCAAAAGCTATATATATTCTCCAGCAAGATATTATAGCATTCCAAATTAAATGAAAATGCAAATGGCATTTAGTGACCTAATGCAATTTTGCATATTCCCTTACCCATAAATATCAGAATTAATATAAGGCATGGAACTAGTCATCCTTATATATACTAATTCCTTTCTTGATATTCCAGTGACACTGAAATCTCAGATAAATAATGATTACTCATTATTTCATCTCGGTATGGCCATACACTTCTCAGTTCATTGATCAAGTGGTCGGTGATATTTTCTCTCATCGAGAGGGGTAATCCCTTTTACTTCTTTCATGCTCTCTAACATGAATTAGTGTATGCCCAAGCATACCCATACTAGTCACTCTGTTACATGTACGTTAGGTGTATGTCAAAGTAAGTAGTAATTCATATAGAGTTTCATAGAGATTTTAGGTCTAAGAACTCCGATACAAAACTTGCAATTGAGAAACACTTATGACTTGTACCATATAGTGTTCCATGTGCGGATCGAATCCAGATACCATGTTCTAAACATGCATCTATGATCTCTGATTGACACTTTAGTCCTTATGATCCGTAAGATAGAACTCAACTTATTAGAGGGAGCATACTAGTCTTACTTCATTTGTTATTCCCATAACAATGACTTACTAGGGATATTTAGAATGAAGTCTCAAATGTCTCAAGTCTTACAACCATGTGCCTTACACATGATAACTTAAACGGAAACAACATTGTTGGATAGTTTTATCACTTGATGTGCACAGGAATACAATAGATAAAACAAATACCTCATTTATTAACTTGAGTGTTTTATAACAATGCATTGGGGCTATGGCTTACACTAATAGCATATTCATCCATAAAACTATAAATGGTACAAGTAGCTACACTATCAACTAGAACATCTATGTGAGATTAAGAAAAATCATCCTTGGGATAGGATTTGTTTAAATCTCTATACTCCATAAAGACTTTTACTCTCCTATCTTTATTTGATATAGGGACTACATTTGCCAACCATGTGGGTTATTAGACTTTCACTAAGAACTTAGCCTCTATTTGCTTCATGATCTCATCTTTAACCTTCTAAGCCCATTCTGGCCTAAGCCTTTTAAGCTTCTGCTTAGCCAACTTATACCTAGGATATGTTTGAATGGCATGTTTAACAACTTCTTGATCTATTACTAGCATCTCTTCATAGGTTCAGGCAAAGAATTTTTTTCATTTTTCAATATTCTCTCAAATTTTCCTCTTTCTTCAGGAGTTATATCTGATGCCAATAAAATTTCTTTTGGATTTTCTTTTATTTTGAGATTAAACGAAAATGTGTTTATTGAGTTAATGTCAGATATGAATGTTTTATGATCATGATCATGCATATTGAAATCAAAAGAAATAGTACACAAGTAAGAAAAATTGTTCATCTCATTAATATAACCAAAAGAGAAAATATTGTTCTCGTAAAAAAGGTCAGAAACAAAAATAATATCTATAAAAGTGTCTTCTCTAATCTTGTCAGCATCAAATGTCTCTCCAACCACTAGATCAACCTTGGGTGGTTCCTCAACCTCTATCTTCTCTTTGCCTTTCAGCTGAGTAGCAAGCAACTTCTCTATCATGACCTCTTCTGGTGCTTATCTATCTTAAGCAAAATGGTGCAAGAGAATCTCTTTATCCCAAAAACCCTTAACTAGCTTGATAATGCCTTGTTCCCAATCGAAAATATCATTAAATAGCTCAAATCTTAGCTCCAATTCACCCTCTATCATTTGAGGCTCATTCTTTCCACAATCAAGGGAAATACCTAAAGGTGGTATAAAACTTTAGGAAATGTACAAAATCCCTATCATTGCTTCCTTCTCCATACCCTTATTACTGGAACATGCAAAAGCTAACCCATTTTTATCCTTCTGAACCAGGCAGAAAATTCATTTCTAAGCATATTAATCACTTGAGGGCTATTAGGAAAGCTACCTTTATTCTCTTCATCATTGATAATCGCTATATGAAAACTGCTAAATGGTTGTTTGGCTATCACAAGCACAGATTACTGGTTCTCCTTTATGACTGTAATAGTGACTAATTGTCCATCATGAGGGATCTTAATCAACTAATGCAATGTGGATGGTACTCCTCCTAACTTATGTAACCATAGCCTTCCAAAAAGCATAGATAAATTCCCTGGAATAGGTAAGACCACAAACTTAGCTTCAATCTCAATACGCCTTGTCTTTGCTAAAGCTTTAAAGGTTCTAGTAGCTCGCCTTTTAGAATTGTCATGGGTAGAGATAGTCAAATCAAACTTACTTAGCATACTTTCATTCAACCAAAAAGCTGGAATTGCCACCGAGAGGGACATATTACTGGAGGAACTGTCATCCACCATCACACAAGCCCTGTGCTTACCATTAGCCTGACCCGTGATGTAAGGGGATAATTATGATTTGAGCCTGTGTCTTTTTCAAATGCTTGATTATCTGATCATCCTCAATCTCCTTTTCTGTTGGCATTACAGCAGGAGCTAGCTGTTTTTAAATCTTCGGGGTGAATCTTCCACTCCTTATGACTGCTTTGACTTTCTTCTTTTGCTTTACTTCTTCCTCATATTCATTGGCTAAACTCAAGATATTAATGGGCACCAAAGTCCCTTTGTCCTCACATTAAAGTCTTAGCAAAATACTCTAAGATTTACTCTTCAAGCATGCGTCCTTGCTCATCAAACAAGGCATGTTATTCAATTTTATTTTGCTGACAATTACTTTTCTAAATTCTTATTTCATGTCTCGTTAATGATTACTTTTTTAGACTTCTCATTGCACAGCCAATAAGGTTGACAAGGGTTACTCTTCACCTACACCAGAGGCTACTGAAACACCTTGTCGGTCTGCAAATAAAGTTGGCTTGAAAAGGATAAACACATTTCAGCACATGCCCATCCATAGAGGCTTGATCAACTTAAAGAGCTTCCACGCTAATCAACAGAGTCCTTTCAGAAATCCACCATCTCTTTCCTATTGCGAAGAAAGGGTACTTATACAGTCTACTCAAGCATATCCACCAAAATTTTTTGTTTGAATTCTGTGATAATTTGATAAGAAATGCATTGAAAATTTCTTTCTTAAAATGCATTTGGTTTCCAAAGAATGCAGCTAGAGATGGAGGCTTTATAGTCTTCTTTTTCTAATTCCTGCTATCAATTGTAGTTTGGTAATGGCGTTGAATGTAATGGAGTATTGGATCAGCTGAGTTTGAGACCACACAGGAAGGTTTGACTTTGGACCATTATATTATACTAATAAATAAAAAATTTTGAGTTCCTGATCTTGTAAATGGTTAATGGAGTGAACATGCAATATCTTGCAATTTCTTATTCTACTTACTTCAAAGTTACAGATTTAATGATTTAAACACATGGATAATCAATTTTATTTATTTATTTATTTTTGGTTTCTTATTATATCTCCGTAGTCATTGCTTGAACTTTTAGATCAAGTTGAAGATGTGATTTGCATTGAAGATTCAGTATCAAGTGACAACGAGGCATGTTTATCTAAAGTTCAACATGGAAATGGTTATGAGGTGCCTGTCAAAGCTAACTCGCAGGTGCAAAGAGAAGCATTGGAAAAGATCATTGAATCAACATTTGTCCATAACTTTCTTGTCTTAGAGGTCTGTATTCTTTCTTGCACGTGTGCTTCATTTAACTATACTTCCACGAGGGAATTTATTATGTTACCATCTATCTCTCCTCTAGGTATCTAAGAAGCATAGGTCTACAGAATCTGGTGGTGAATTCCTATATAAAGTCCTCCTACGGCTTAGTAAACTGAATTTATTACTCCTGTGAACACAACAAAGCACTAAAGGAATTCAATTAACTTTTCAGGTTCTTCGCTTACTGGATAAGCAAAGTGGAGAAGAACGATCTGTTTGTTTGCTTGAGGAATGGTAATTTCCTCTTTCTTTCTCAAAATAATTTGAGTTTCTTAATTGGTTGGGTTGAAAATTTGAAATGGACCTAGGGGCCTAATTTGAGGAAAAAACGGTGAGGGATTATGAACTCTTGTACATTCTCAGGCTAAGATGCAAATCATGCATTTGACAACATTTCAAGCCTGTTTGCTCCAGTAATTGTCTTGATAAAATTTGTTAGAAACTAAGAATGCTGATGCTAGCTATGTGAACTAGAAATTGATATTTCAATATAACCAAAATATGATTTTCATGAGTGCAGCAGCCTTCATAGAGCTAGATTTTATAGGAATCTGCCTAGAACCAGATGTAATGCTAACCTTAATTGAGGGAAATTCCTCACACTTCCTCTATATCATTGTGGTATTGACCTATGCTCTGCGAAGGGTCTCCAAGACATTGTGTGCTGCTACAAAAAAATTGCTAAGACTATGATGTTGTAGGGAATACTTTTTGTATGTCAACATCACACCTTAATACGTGGCCATCCTTGTTTTTCTTGAATTATCTCACATTGGGCAAAGATCAACAATTTAATGCCTAGTTAAACCAAGGGAGAAGTAATCAATTGAAGCCTATTATCATGTCACTTATTGAACCATGCAAAGAAAACATAGGATAAGGCATAATTGAATGTCTAATCAAACAAAACCTATGTTGATGGACATGGTGCTAAATTTAAATTTAAATGTCAGTTTCTCCTTCTCTTTATCCTCTTCTTTTGTTTGATTTTTTCCATTTGATTTACTATCTTTAATTAATCTGTTCATGAATATTAATCATAAATTTATGCTTTAAATTTAGCAGGTCTTCTAAATAATAGACAAGGAGGATATGAGGTTCATTATGCATTCATCTAAAGATTCTAAGTGAGTAGAAATTAGTATCATAGAGACTATTCGTTTAACAAACTTTTATGAGACAAATATAGTGTTAAAAAAATTTTGAAATATTTGTATATTTTGTAATTGATATTTTGCAATATATGAAAGGATTATTGATTATAATTTTTGATATATGTGTGTGTGAATGATCTATACAGGTATTACTTAAATAAAATGTTTTAATTATTTTTAAAATTTAATATTAGTGATCAAATTTACTTTTAGCGAAGGAAAATTCGATTGCAAGAATGTACCTTCGACGGCTGAAATTTCCTTCATTGAAAGTGAACACAGTTAGTGA
Organism: Excoecaria agallocha; assembly: GCA_037975025.1. Classification (NCBI taxonomy): domain Eukaryota; kingdom Viridiplantae; phylum Streptophyta; class Magnoliopsida; order Malpighiales; family Euphorbiaceae; genus Excoecaria; species Excoecaria agallocha. The sequence continues at coordinate 2,438,416 of JBBPFJ010000025.1, forward strand.
GAGGCAAATCCAACCTTTAAAACTCAGTATTTAACACTGGAAATATTTTGGTCGTTAATGACTTTAACGACTAGAATACACTTTAACGATCGAAATAAAAGTAGTCATTAATTCTTTCAACGACTAGAATTTCCCTTCATTGAAAGTTAACACCATTAGCGAGGGAAAAAATCTAGTCGTTAAAAATTTATAAAGCACCCCACCTACACTCATGAATTGGGTAGATAGCTTACAAATCATTCTCTGGTCCTTTAAGTGGCCTCTTCTAGAAACACTAACCTATCTAAATAGTTATGAATATTAAAATACCAAGGCTTCTAATCATCCACCTTAATGTCCATTACTTGCTGAACTTCAAAATATGACTTATAGAAACATGAAAATCAGAATAGGCTTCATACTAACCCCCTTTAAATAATCCCACATTGATTATTAATGTAACTAAAGAGTTGGCTAATTCTTTCTTATCCCTAGGTACGTACCTAAAAGTGCAAATCTCAAACTGACTGCTCAAAGCCTTCAAACAGTTAATATAGGGCATCAGTCGCTCTTTTTTCACTTACCATTCACCTCGTACCTAATAGACTACCAAAGATGAATCTCCAAATACTTTCACAAATTTTTCCCCTACAGCTAATAAGGCTTCTAATCCAAAGATGCATTCTTTATACTTAGCTTTATTATTCATGGCTTTTTACCTCAACTTCCTAGCTAATGGTAGCTTTTTACCTTCTCGGGTCACCAGAATCACTCCTATTCTAGTGCCTTTCTAATGTCATTTTTTTATTTTATTAGTTAATCAGCTGGGAACTCCACTTTACCTCTCCCTTTAATAGTTTTCCTAATGACATACTCGATCTCAAACTCTTACAAGAGTATCAACCATCTTCCTATCTTTTCTAGGAGTGAGGGTGCTTCCTGCAGATACTTGAGATGATACTATTTAGCCACTGTTTGCACTATGTAAGAATATAAGTAGTGTCTTAAATTTTTTTAAAGCCTATATGATTGCTAGACAAATCTTTTCCACCTCT
>JBBPFJ010000026.1:2500-121422 GCA_037975025.1 Excoecaria agallocha
AAGAAGTGCGATAGGGTCTCAGCCCTCCATTGGAGGAAAAAAAAAAACCCTGTAATTGAACTATTATTCATTCCTGATCATTTTTTATGTATAAGATCATAACCATCAAGAACTTTAAGGATATGAGTTTAGTACAATATTCTAGGTTGCACAACTTTTATTTTTGCTGCATCATCTTACAGCCTTTTAAGAAAGCTCCAATCCGGCAGATAATGCAAAATGTTAAAATACACTCATCGTCACTTATAAAGGGTCATCAAAGTTGAATACCATGAATCTTTGAAAACCTTGAAAATTTTATAATGGACAATAGTACATGCAAGGACAGAGATAAGCACAACATAATTTAATCCGATGTGCAAGATTAAAAATAATATGAACCTTCTGCTTCACACTAAATCGATAACCCACAAACAGCCACCAGGTGTAGTATCTATGAAGTACTCCATTTAATCATCAAATAATCAAAGAGAAACCCGTCAACAACAAACCACAAATACACTAAAGCTTGTGATATGTACCAAGTAGCACTTTGATAAGTAAATACCAAGAATATAACTGTGCTGACTGTCAATTGTTTCTATATGACAACTAACCCACCACAACATTTATAGGCGCTCATCAAGTCTAGCACTAACCTGACTAAAACCTTACAAGCTACCTGAGTTAACTCAAATAAGTATCGCTTATGTTCATGCTGGTACTCCAATGTTAATCCAACCAAAAATGAAAAAGTGTTGTGCAACTTAAGCTGCTTGCCTAGCAAGCACTAGCTTGTCAAGACAGGAATGTTCAGCTGCTCTTTTAAACATTAATTATCTTCTCAAGCTAGAAATGATTAACATACACTGTACAAAGACATACAATTCGTAGTTGCAGAAAAGACGTACAAAAACTAGAAACATTATAGTAATTACCATGTGAACAAAAGAAAAGCTGCGCCTTTTCTAGTTTCAACTAGGCAGAGCCTTAGCTTTCTTCTGCTCGATCATATACTCTCGAACTCGCTTTGCTTTCCTTCTCATTTCCTGTAGCATCTCCTCAGTAGCCTCGCTTATATGCTTGGGCAAATGCACTTCCATATAATCAAACCACTGCAACATTGTCATCTTCCCAAAATCCACTACTTCTTCTGCTGCTCCCGAATTTTCACCATCATTAACTCGTTCTACAACACTACTCTCTTTAAGAACGGGCCCAATCCCAGCATCTTCCCGCTTTGTTTCTGTATTCAGTTCCTCTTTCTTCTCCTTATCTCTCAAAGTCCCACATTTAATTTCTGCATCTCTGCTAAGATCAACTTCATTTGCCTGCTCTTGCGTCTCTTCTCTTAAATTCATTCCTAATTCCGCTTTCTCCTGATTTTCTGGAACACCAACTTCAACATTCTCCGGTGGCAGTTCCTTGTAATTTCTTTCTTCTCCCCCTGCCTCCTCGCTTCGTTTTACCACATTCTCCACCCAAATTCTCCGAGGTGAAGCAATTTTCGGCTTTCCTACTTCGAGTAACCCTAACATTTATGCTCTCTGCCACTGGTTTATCAGCTATGGTGCCAACATTTTCCCATTCCTTAACAGGAATTAAGCAATTCTCTTTCTGTCTGCTTCCAGTAATGCCCGGTATCTCGGCTACCGTGTCCACATTTTCCGATTCCTTATCAATTTCTACAACCTTATCCAAAACCCTACCTTTTCTCGGTCTTCCTCTTCTCGACTTCTCATCAATGGCCGCACTTTCTTGCAATTTCTCGTCATTCTCTAACTCCAATTCACTCTTCACTTCAGTTTTTAAAACGGCCTTCGTAACCGATCCCACTTTATTCAATTCATTAGCTTTTCGCCTCGGGTTGCGTCTTAACTGAGATGGCTCATCGCCAGAACTGAATTCAACGAGGATTGAAGTGATCTCCCCCAGCTTGAGGGCGTCACCGTCTCGAAGATCGGAGGGCGTAAAGGGAGGAAGCGGGGAGGAATTGAGCGTGGTGCCGTTGGAAGAATCTAGGTCCTGGACAATCCATTTACCCGAATCGCATCCGATATGGAGGTGCTTTGAAGAGATGCCGGCGTCCTTGACTGTGACGTTGTTGCCGCGAACTATTCGGCCGATTCGTATTGTGGATCCGGGTCGGAATTCCAAGGTCTCCCCCTTTCTCGGGCCCTGGACCATCACTAACTTCAGCGCTGGAGGTTCCATTTGCAGCGGAGACAGAGAGAGAGAGAGAGGCGGGAGATTTGGAGTTTTGAAATTTTATTTTTGTCAATGTCACTACCGAATAAACAAGTTATTATTCTTAATATAAAAAAGAAAAACCGCAACGGCGTCGTTTACACTTACTCTTTTCTTTACATCTTCTCTTCCCCCAATAGCCATATTATCCAGAAAGTTTAATAGGAAGAGGTAAAGCATCCCCATCGAGATGTTTTTCTGAGGCGAGAGTCCATTTTTCGTTCGATTGATCAATTTGAAGAGATTAATTATCTGCCTGTTTAATTCTTCTTTTTTTTTTCCTTTTTTTTTGGTGATTTTGATTTGAAACCCTATTGGGTGTTCTCGTTTTTCGGTGAAAGTTTGATCCCCTTCTTTGAAGATGCCGGCCACAGCAGGAAGGGTTCGCATGCCTGCGAACAATAGGGTGCACAGTAGTGCTGCTCTCCAAACTCACGGTATATGGCAGAGTGCAATTGGGTATGATCCATATGCACCCAACAAGGATGATTCTAAAGATTCTTCTCAGCCCAAGTCTGCAAATGTTGAACCTGAGGGTGAGAATGCATACGCCAATTTCCAAGGCCTCCTTGCTCTTGCTTGAATTACGGGTTCCAATGCTGATGAGGCTCGTGGTGCTTGCAAGAGATGTGGCCGCGTTGGGCTTCTTGCGTTTCCATGTAGAAACTTTTTGAGTATTAAGGATGATAATAAGGAGATAGACCAAGAAGCAGTCCAGGCAGCAATCCTTGGACATATGTTGATGAGAAATGCCATGATAATCTTAGTCACAAGTTTCTTTTCAAATATTCAAACTTCATCCAAATTCTATTACATGTATTCTTATTTGTATCAGAATCACCATCCAAGTAAATTGTTGCATGTGTGATGTTGCCATGTGCTCATTGTGTAGTGGAGGTTTCAATCACCTGATAAATTTCTCACCACAAAGTGATTGATTTGCTGGGTCGTCATTTAGCATGTAGATGTCATAATTACAAGGTTTCCTCTTACTGATTTATTTGCATAGAGCTGAGCTTGCCTGGCAAGAATGTCCAGTTTGCTTGAAAAACCACAGTTGCGGTTTGCCACAGTTTAACCTGGTTTACCAGTTCCTCTAATTCCAAAATTGCTTCATCCATCTGATTTATATGTTATTTGGTTTTAGACAAAAAGGAAAAACAAAATCCACAAATTTTAGTTTAAAATCAGTAAACGATTATCTTACTAACAAAACGTTCCCAAATTATCATGATATGCATTTCCATTAACCTGTAAGATGCACGAGTGGTGATTATAAGCCTTATTGTTAGAGCAAATCCTCATTTTGGTAAACAATGAGTAGGTTAATCTATTATATTGTGGTTTAATAAAGGCAAGAATTGAATATATACTAGGTTTTATTTGTTAAAGCAGGATTGTTCGTAATCCTATACATAATAGTATTATTTGGATTAGGGGAAAAAACCAAAGCACATAGGGATATTATAAATTTTATCTGTTTAGATTGATTCCATGGATTTGATAATCATCAAAACAACGAAGCAGTTGATACTAATTGTTTCAAAATAATTTTTGTCCTCAATTAACATATTCTCTGGCATGGCAAATTTTGATCCAATCAAATTTGCTTATAAAAATATGATTTGATATATCAATGATTTATATTGATCCGATTCATTTAATTCACAATCCAACATATTCTATGATATTATAATTCAATCTGATTTAATTTATTTATTATCTGTAAAATTTTAAATAATTTAATTAGTTATGATATGACTCCATCCATTTGACTATTTTGCCACCTGTATTTTCCAGCATAATAAAATACTAATTAGAACAAACAAAGAAATCCGATATTCCCAATGGAAAGAAGGAAAAAAAAAACCTTGTTGGGTTAACAAACCGGCCCAAACAAATATAAAACCAATCCAAATCCCCTCAAACAAAGCCCAATCGAAGCCGCTTATCTGCATTTCCAAGATCCTCCATCACCATGGCACAAACCCTAAACAACTTACCATACCTTCTCAAATAAAATAAAAAATATTTAACTTAAGAAAAATTAAAAATGGTTTATTTTTATTTTGCCAAAAAGATAATAGGTACATATTATTATTATTATTAGACAAATAATAAAGTGGGCCCCCCTATGAGTTTAGGCGTAGCCAATCCGAAAAATTCTCGGCGTGGGCACAGGTGACCCAAGCAAAGCGCCATAGCCTCATTCTCTTGTTCTGCCCACTCATTATCTGCCCACCGACGCTGGGCTGCACAACTCCTTTAACACTCCCTCTCTCTCTCTGTTTTTTACTTCCTTGTAATTTATAAATAATATTTATTTTTACCTTTTTGAAATCTATATTTTCCTATTTTCACAATATTAATATTTTTATATTTTCTTATTTTTTATTAATTTCTTATTTTTTTTTTTCATAGAGGACGAGAGAAGAATAGGAGTAAGCAGGCAAACAAGCCAATCTCTCTCTAATCGTTTCAATATATGTCTTGTTCTCAAGCTGTATCTTCTCATAAATAGAAGAAAAATATAAGTGTGTATTGACAAAAATAAAAAAATAAAATAAAATGAAAAATCGATTAATTTTAATTAAATTTAATTGAAATGTTAACAGCATTAAAAAATTTGCCCTTTTGGGCTCCGCCTTTGGTCTCTTCTTCTTTTCTCCATTTTGCTGCTTCTTGGACCTCTTTCTCTCTCTCGTCTCTCCCTCTCTCTATAATCTCATAGCTTGCCCATAATCCATCCATTTAACAAAGCTCAGGTTTGTATCTTCATTCGATCTATACTTGTCGTTTCCAATTCTCTTTTACATTTCTTTTTATCCGTTGTTTGTTATTCTCTGGGTTCTTAGGGTTTGATTTTGATCGGGGTTTTGGAGATTTGTTGTGAATTCGAACTTAAGTTTTTGGCCACAGATTGTCCAGGATTTCTTATTAGCGTGCTTCTAATGCTATAGGGTATATGAGATGGCTTTTTTTTTTTGGATTCTAATTTCTTTTGCTGTTTTGTAATTAATTTGATATATTTTAGCTCGAGTTTTATTAAGTTTTATTGGAATATTAGGGTTTATTACTAATTGGTTTTTGTTTGGTGAGTTTTTGAATTCAAGGATTGTATGTTGGGTTTGTTTGAATGCCGGGAAATATTGGGATTCAGAAGTATAGAGTTGAGATGAATACGCGCTGGCTATTTTGATGTTTGGGAATTGAAGTTTTCAAGCGAGATGGTTTAGGAATCGGTTAACCTGAGGTTCATGCTTTAGTTACATCTCAATTGATGGATGATGTCAAAATTTATTTTATCCCGTTATCGTACGTTTCTCAGCAGCCAAACAGATTTTTTTTTTATTTTTTTGCTATGAACACTCTTTGATGCAACGTATTTTTCTTCCTGGATTAATCTCTCTTTCTCTCTCAGTTTTTTATTATTTTTTTTTTTTTGGTGTCAAGGATTGGTGCGAATATATTACCTTATGATGCATATAACTTTTACTTTCATTCAGAGTCAGATTGAAGAGCTAATTTCGACTGACTTTTAAGTGATGCAAAACACATAAAATACTTCTAGACAATCAAATTGAGGCATCAGGGCTAAATTTGTTCATTCGTTTACTAGGTCTTCTTGTTATAAAGTGAGCGGAGTTGAAGGATTGTGGGGGAAGGAGTTTTGGAGTGGAAAATGGCTGGGATTGCGAGTGAGGAAGCTGGAGTTGGAAGGTCTACAGAAGGGATTTCGAGTGGGCAGGGATGCCAATCAGGTGAAGCGTTAGCAGAATGGCGGTCTTCTGAGCAGGTGGAAAATGGAACCCCATCAACTTCACCCCCTTATTGGGACACTGATGATGAGGATGATGGAGGTATGCAATTTGAGTCACTAAAATGACTAATGTTTTGGTTTTTTGATTGAATAGGTTTGTTCTTTCTAATCACTGATCACATTGAGGCTCTGGGGATGTTGGAGATTGGGTGATGCCAACTTTTGTGGTTAAACCTACTTTGGAGACCCTAGTGTGATTAAAAAAAATCCTTTTTAAACCTTCTGTGGAGATGTTGGGGCGATAAAAGAAAAAAAAGCTGTCTTTTTCTTATTACTTTTCTAAAGAGTGTTATTATCAAAAAATGTGGCCATTCAAAACCCAAACAGTGAACTTCTTTTTATTTCAGTTCAAACCTGGGGATGCTTCTTCTTTGCAGGAGATAGGTGCATTTAACAAAATATTTTTGCGGACAACATTTTGCCCTTCTACCAATTTTTAAGAAAATTTAATTGAGAAATGGGGAATTTGTCATTCATTTAAATGGTTTCACATGGTTATGGAGATATCGGATGCAGCTGGAGTTCCTTTATTGAAATTAGGATTTACATTTATGATTGTAATTTATGGCAATTATTATTTATAAGGTTATAAATTTAAATATATTGGGCCCCGTTTCTGAACAAGGTGCATTACTGATTCTTGAACTCTGTATGCTACTGGTCTAGAATCTAAAGCTTGTTATACTGATGTCCTCTTTTGTTGTGTTTTTTTTTTTTTTCATTTTTGTTGAGAATCGAAACAACTTCATTTGTTTTCCTTGAACCTGCAGTCAGATATATATTTTTTAAAAGGATGTTCAATTGCAACAAATTGATGAAAGAAAGGGCATTTGCAGTTATATTGATTTCTGTGCTTTTCTTTCATGATATCATAATCCCGCATATGCAGACATAAAAATATTCGTAGTAGTTATGCTTCTTGCATTTTGAATGAAATTTTTTCACTTTAAATATTTTCAACAATTGTGGCTACATCTTTCATGTTACACTTGTTGCATCAAGCATCAAGATCAGGGCATTGATTATAGCTGTTTACTACGTTTGGATTGAGTTTTAGTTGAGTTGTATAGCTCTATAGGGCTTCATCTGAAGTAAGTCGAAATGTGTGCACTTTGTATATGTAGTTGCACACAAGTCTATGACCTAATTTGTTTCTTATTTTTCTGTAGGTACATGGTCAAATATTTCATCTTATTTTGTGATTACATTTATTGTTCATTTCCCAGTTACATAAACTGATTTGTGATTGATTTTGATGATCTGTTCATTATAGGGCCAAAACCTTCTGATTTATATGGAAAATATACATGGAAAATTGAGAAATTTTCACAGATTAGCAAAAGAGAACTTCGTAGTAATGCTTTTGAGGTTGGCGGCTATAAATGGTATGAGACTTTGCATTTTATTGTTTTTTTCATGCTTTCTTTTAAACTTTGTTTAGAAATGAAGCTATTATTCTAAGACAGCACATTCTTCAACTTTTTTCTTTAAAAGTTATATTGTGGATCTTTGTATGCACAGTTATGCAATGATGGATAGATATGCACTTTCATTTTAGCTTATATGCATATATTTTAGCTTACACACTGTGTCAGGACATTATTTTGGAAATAAGTGCCTTCTCAAACTGTTCCTTCAAAAAACTGATGCATTTCACCATCATATGATTGCCAGTGGAACAGAAGTGAAATTTTGAAATAACTTCACCATATGTCGATCAATGGGATCAGGTATTCATCAAAAGCTGTGGAAATTTGGTTAGCTTCATTCAGGATAAATAAAAAGTATGAGAACTCCAATTTCAAGTGTTTATGTGTTTCTTATTTTGACAACTGCATTAGTATAGCATGCTATGGGTGTTTACTTCTATGGCCACCTTCCATATAATTGAGTATCAGACATTGATGAGTTTTTCCTGCATTTTACTGGTTATAGACAAACATATATAAGCCGCATGATGAAAATCACGGCATGAAAAAAATGCTTCTTTAGTTCTGATTCAAGTCTTTTTGCTTTGGTTGACAGGTATATATTAATATATCCCCAAGGTTGTGATGTTTGCAATCATCTATCTTTGTTTCTTTGTGTTGCCAACCATGACAAGCTTCTTCCAGGTTTATTATTAATATTAAGTTGGAAGTTAAATTTTGATTGATGATTATTGTTCTTTATTCTGTGGTGTTATATAATAATTTTTCTTTTTTATTTATTTATTAATTTTTTCTGAACTAGGTTGGAGCCATTTTGCACAGTTCACAATAGCTGTGGTTAACAAAGATCCCAAAAAATCAAAATATTCAGGTTAGTTGCTTAGATAATGGCTTTATTAATTAATGCAGTTCTTGATTGTTGGACTAAATGGAAATTGTACAGATACATTACACCGGTTCTGGAAGAAGGAGCATGATTGGGGTTGGAAAAAATTTATGGAATTATCGAAAGTGTCAGATGGATTTTTAGATGCTGCTGACACCCTTATTATAAAGGCCCAAGTGCAGGTCATCAGGTATCTGATAATTCACATATTTCCTTGTCATGTGATAATGGAAGACTTTGAAATAAAATTTCAACAGAATGTAGTCACCTACTTGCAATTATGTCGGTTGAGACTTATGATTAATGATTTTTATCTTGTATTTAGGGAGAGAGCGGATCGACCTTTTCGTTGCCTTGATTGTCAGTATAGGAGGGAACTTGTTAGAGTGTATTTGACAAACGTAGAACAGATTTGTAGGCGTTTTGTGGAAGAGAGGAGGAGCAAGCTGGGGAGGTTATTAGAAGACAAAAATAGATGGAAAAGGTATCGAATCTTTGAATTTTTGAATCTGTTCAATCACCTAAAACATTTCAATAGTGACTATCTGTTCCAACTATTGAACATGAAATTTAGCAATAGTTATGCTGCATCTGTAGTTAATCTATAATATTATCTTATACTTTTTATGACCACGGTTTTGAAACTTTGGCTGTGGTTAGGAGCACCCTGACTTTTTATATTTATGGAGTCAAATTTTCAGCCTGCCTTGATGAGTCTGTTGCTTCACACATGATTTCTTCCCTTTATCAGTTCATTTTCATGATATTGTCGCCCATTACGCTCATTGCTCCGTTTTTTATTTGGTTTTTGATTATATGACATGGGTAATTGCACTTTGGCAGCTTTAATGATTTCTGGAACGGAATGGATCAAAATGCCTGTCGACGCATGTCTAGGGAGAAAACAGATGTAATTCTGAAACTAGTTGTGAAGCATTTCTTTATAGAGAAGGAAGTCACATCTACTTTGGTGATGGATTCCTTGTATAGTGGACTGAAGGCCCTTGAAGGCCAAAATATGAGCATGAAGGAGAGGACAAAATTGTCAGATGCCGAACAAATACCAGATCCAATTGTTTGTGTAGAGAAAGATGTGTTTGTATTGGTGGATGATGTGCTAAAACTACTAGAGAGAGCTGCCTTGGAACCATTGCCTCCAAAAGACGAAAAGGGCCCACAGAATCGCACAAAGGTGGGTTTAGATTCTGAACACTAGCTTTCTCTGTATTCAAGGGTAAATATTGGTTGATCATTGCTGAACTTGTCAGCAACACATATTAATGTCCTCAGTTTTCAATTTGTCTTTATTTCTTCATCTTTTGTTTTTTTTAAATAAAACCATTAGATTGCTCATGTCAATAGCGTTCTTTTCCTTAGAATCTGGTGAACTGTCGACTGGAAAAGCGACTTTAACTCTAGTAGCTTAATTTTTTAGTTTATTTTATTTTTTTCCACTAAGCAAGTGTGGTCCATATGTTTCCTTTTAGTGAAATTGTGAAAGTTCTGTTACTTTTTTGCCTTCTCTCTCTTGAAGAAAGAAAAGGCTTATGTTGGGTGAAGAAGAGAGTGTGGCCAAATGTTCATATTAAAATAAAAAAATTTCTTACATGCCTCCACTTCTTAAAACAAGTAAATGAATTCTAAGATAGCCTCCTTCATATTCCAAGGGATATTGTCCTATTGTTGGTATTAGCACAGAAATGTCACAATTCATGAAAGACAAGTTGATGTTTAAGGAATTTAATTTGGTTACCACCTTAATTGTTGAATTACCTATTGGCTATCTCGCTAATTGGTTATTGTTGTTGTTCACTCTTAGAAACTTTTGGTTTAAATTGTCAGGCTTAAGCTTTATCCCAGAAGTGTGTTGTAATGATCTTTGCTAGCAACATTTTTTTTTTTTTGCATGGGATCAAACAGATTTATCGAGAACAAAATATAAGGTGTGGAATGTATTTCATTCCACTGGCAGCAGCAAGGGGAGTTCTCCTACTTGGCTATATGATGGTTTTCGAGTTGTAGTGTTGCTGTTGTTTTAGAGGTGAAGTTTGGTATTAGAATGCGTTGGGCATTGTTCCTTCCTGTACTTTGTGGCATGGACATCCTTCTTAGTTTAAGCAAATTGTATTTTTCTAATATGTTTGGTAGCCAATTAGAGCACTCAACTAAAAATGCATGAGTAACCAATTCCATTGCTCTGTTGATTCTAGCATATTGAAGTTAACAATAATTTAGATGATTGCTAGGATGAATGAAAACAACTCTTGATAATGGATATTTTGACATCCTAGCCCTTGTTTGGGGTTTTTTCTATATTATATATACATGGGGTATTCTTTAAAATGCATGCTCTTATTCTGCTGTACTATTATCTGCTTGGAACCTGTTGCTTATTAATGGTGTGGTGTATGCAGGATGGGATTTCTGGTGAAGACTTCAACAAGGATTTCATCGAGCGCGATGAAAGGCGTCTTACAGAATTGGGGCGTAGGACTGTGGAAATATTTGTTCTTGCTCATATTTTCAAGTAATATATCTGAATCTCTAACTGTGACTTTGAAATCTTTCATCATTTTACCATGCATTTTCTTCCGTTGTTTGAAACTGTTGGTGGAAAACTTCAAATGCTTGCATTCTTTTCTTAAACTATCTTATTTGGGAGTTTGATTCTATTTATGCCCCTTCTTTAATCACAGGAGTAATCCCTGGAAGTTGGACTAATAAATTTCCATGCATCTTTGTTATTATTGTGATATTTTGCAACTTTCATCCTCCATTGCTTTGATCTTGAATTAATAAACATTTGCATGACAAAAGGATTTTGAATGGGACTGAAAGCATGCAAGTACAACTATCCATATGTTGTTTTTAATCTTTTCATAAAGACTTATCCTCCTGTTGGTATGGTTTTCTAATCAGATTAAAAAGTGGGGCCTCTATATTAAATGCATTCATGCAAAAGGGGGGCCTTGGAATTGTTTATACTGGAATTTGATTAGTTAATATTGAGCTATTGTGATTAGAGTGGCATTATAGCTTTAAGCTGTCAGAAGTATTTCATAGTAGTATATTTGTTCTATATATTGAATACATCTTACAAGTAGTCATCTGACAAACTCCATTACTGACATGGATGCTTCCTGAATTATATATAGATTTTTTTTTTTGGAAAATGGTTAGACTATTATTTACTTTTTAAACTTCAAAGATTCGTATCTTTATGTTCTTCAATAATTTCAATCTCTGCGGCCCAACTCCAAGGAAGACTTTTTGATATTGATTTTAAGCTCATAATGTAGCAGGTTAATTAGTTGTCTATGAATTGCTTTATTTGACAAAGTAATTATCAAAAGATCATGGTTTGATCATTTCCTCGTGTTCTAAGATTGTTTCTCTTTCTTCTTCTTCTTCTTCTCTTTTTCTTTTTTTTTTTTTTTTTTTTTTTTTTTGTAGCCACAAAATTGAAGTGGCCTACCAGGAAGCTGTTGCTTTGAAGAGGCAAGAAGAGCTAATTCGTGAAGAAGAGGCACAATCGCTGGCTGAGAGTGAGCAGAAAGCTAAACGCGGAATAACTGAAAAGGAAAAGAAATCAAAGAAAAAACAGGTGTGAGATCTCCTTTGTTCTTGATAAGAATTGAAGCTAATAGTTCTTCTTGCACTCCGGTATCAATTAGTAATAACAAAAGAAAGGAGTTTTTACTGAGATAAAGATGTGGTTTGAAAGATATTGTTTCTGAAATTTATTCACTGAGCAATGTGATTCCTTCTAATAATTTCTTGGTTTTATTTGGATATTATATCAAGTAGACATGGACTTTCTGACAGATTTTTCAATTGAATGAAATTAAATAGTTATTTACCAAAGTACTGATGGTTCTTATAAATTACAGGCTAAACAAAAACGGAATAATCGTAAAAGCAAGGATAAAGGGAGAGATGAAAGGGCAATCCTAGACAAGCACCAGGAGGAAATTCCAAGTTGTGACAAAAAGGATTCTTTGGTAGAAGCAAGTCCTATTGTTGAGAAGCCTGATATTTTGGAAGATGTGTCTGATGTGTCTGATTCAGTAGATGATGTTGCTGACGTACTCCAGCCGGACTCAGAAGACAGGGATGCAAGTCCTGTCAACTGGGATACTGATGCTTCGGAAGTTCACCCTCCCACAGAACCTAGTAGCAGCGGAATTAGTGGGTTGTCATCTGTACCGAATGGGACTTCTGAAAAGAGGAGCCCATCTGCAATGGATGATAGTTCCTCAACTTGCTCCACAGATTCGGTCCCATCAGTTGTAACCAATGGCTCCTACAAGGGGAACTCTCATTCAAACTACCAGTACGTAAAATCACCTAGCAGGTAAAGTGGTAGACGTACATACTTGCACATCTTGTTGACTTCTAGGATGGATCATGTAATTGCTCATGTGTTTATTATGTATAGAGGGAAGCACCCACAAGGTAAGGTGACTGATGGAAGTTGGGCAGCTGAAGTGGATAATCAACTTTCAGGATCCGCAGCAGATGTTGGGGATCTGAATGGTGTTTCTAGAAGTAGCAAGGCCATTGACTGTGAGTCTGAGACTGCTGTAGGTGCCTCACAGGATAGGATTAGCTGTACTGAGCATCTTTTAGTTAAGAAGGTGAGGTTGCCATATCTTTTTGGCTGGTGTGTGGCATTTTCCTAGTCTGCAACTGCATCTTTTTTCCATGGACAGGAGTTCTTCCCCATCTTTCTTTTATTATCTAGTTCATTTTCTCTGTCATTGAACATCATTTATGATACTTATATTTGCCGTCCTTGTTTCTCAAGTTCTTCGTTACACAAGACCTCCATTGGTTGCATGACTTCCGATAAAAGGGATGAGTACCTTTTTTTTCTCCTCCTTTTTTTTTTTTTTTTTTTTTGTGGGGGGCTGATAAGCTGTCTTTCATTTTCTCATTTAGGAAAGTTGTACATGAATCTTATCAGGTCTCTTAACCACGCAATCCTGTAGCTGGCCATTTTGTTTTTTTTTTTTTTCTTAATTTCCTTTGGTCAATTTATGGTGATGAGCACTGGTTAACTGATGAGAATTCTTTTCTATATGGCAGGCTGTGGAAGAAGCTTCACCACGGAAGAAACTGAGCACCAAAGTCCCTGTTGATGTGGAAAGATCCTCTAAAGAAAGGACAACTCTTCCATCCTCTTCTAGAAGCCCTCCCACTAGTCCTAAGATTCTCCAATCTACTGTTCAAATGAAGTTGGAAAACAAGAGTCCAGCCACTATTGATCCTGTTCAAAGCAAGAAAGGATCCTCAAATGGCACGAAGCAGGCTGATAAAGCAGGCCCTTCAATTGCATCCCCTCATAATACAAGCGTGTCCAAACCTGAGACACAGAATGTTTCAGCTTTGAAGTTGTCCGAGCGGCCAGCTGTACAACAAGTGCCTGCTATGTCAAGGCCATCAAGTGCTCCTCTGATGCCTGGTGCCAGACCAACTGCTCCTGTTGTTTCTATGGTTCAAACATCCCCATCACTTGCTCGCTCAGTTAGTGCAACTGGTCGGCTTGGCCCTGACCCTTCACTAGCAAACCATAGTTATGCTCCTTTGTCCTATCGAAATGCCATTGTTGGTAGCCCTGTTGGTTCAAGTTCAGCTGTTTTGGCTCACGCCAACTCTCCTAGTCTGGGAGTTAACTTGCCTTCAGCTCACACACAGCCACCTGCTTTAGCATCTGGATCAATGTTCTTAACCCCGAGTTCTGACAGGGGAGATCCAAACCCTGCACAATCTGGCTTCCCTTACGGGATGGTAAATCGGGATGTCATACAGAATGGACCCCAGCGGATAGAGAGCTCTCAAGGAGTGACAGATGAGTTCCCACATATCGATATAATCAACGAACTGCTTGATGATGAACATGGTATTGGGAAGGCAGCTGGGGCAGGCAGAGTGTTCCAGTCTCTCAGCAATGGATCGCACTTCTTAAATAGGCAGTGCTCTTTTCCTGGTGATGTGGGTGTCTCCACTGATTTGGTATCAGGGAGTGGCTCTTGCAGATTTGAGCGCACGAGAAGTTATCATGATGGTGGGTTTCAAAGGAGTTATAGCTCTTTTGGCACCCATTTCGACACGCCGAGGGAATTTATACCTCAAGCTAGTCAGCTGCCATATGCAAATGGACATATTGATGGATTAATTCCAAACCAATGGCAGATGGCAGCCTCGGATTTATCATTAGTTGGCATGAGGAATGCAGAGGGTGATGGTTCCCCCTATTTCAGTCCAACAGATTTTTCAAATTTGGCATGCAATGGCAATGGCAATGGCTATGCATTATATAGGCCTTCAAGCGGGCCCATTTAAAGATTGGCTTTTGGCTTCTTATTATGAATACATATGCGCCAATATATATGTCAATTGATCATGGTAAAATTGATTGTGGCTCATCAACATTTCTATACAAACCGAATGCGAATACAAGTATAACATGCTTTGAATTTATAGGCAACATTTGAAATGTTCGAGTAACAATAGAAATGAGATGATGCTACCTTTTTAAGTGCTTTATCGGCTTTTGTGGAAGAAACTATTGCTTTATACCAAGTGGGACCTTTTGTTTTTTGTATTTTGTTTTGTTTTTTGTTTGTTTGTTTGTTTTGTTTTGTTTTGTTTTGTTTTGTTTTTTTTTTGTTTTGTTTTTTTTTTGTTTTTGTGCTTGTTATGTAGAACAACAATGGATAGGATTAGGTAATTGGATGATAATTGTATTGAAATTATTTTTAAATTAAAAGGCTGCTATTAAAATTTGGTTTGGCATCCCCAGTCGAGTCCTATGATTCTCTAAAAAAATAATGATGTAAATATGTTCTGCCCGTAATCGATTTATGTTTTATTTGATAATCTTGTTTTAACATTTCTTTTTGAGATACATATTTTGGTAGAGGGAATCGGTGAAGAATCCAAGCAAACTGTATATAAAAATGTGGCTTAGATTCGATATGTTATATTAATGATACATTTATAATGTAATTTGTTATGTTATCCATATTATTCGATCCAATTATGATATGCTTATGATCTCTTGGTACATTTTATATTATATATGAATATAAAAATAATTGCTTTGGTCGGATATAGCTTTTATAGCTCATGATCATTTTGAAGATTTTGTGGCTGCTGATTACAGGTCTTTTTCTAGTATTTTGGATCTTTATGTGGCTGAAACTGCTAGTGGAAAGCTCTCAGTTGGCTTAAGAACAAAGCTTTCTCAAATGCGGTCATTGAATCGGATGCTTTTGTTTTTTGTGATTAAAACTTTTCGAAGTATATATTATATGGAATCTTATTTTCACTTAATTATTCAAGATTGTTTAACCCTCTAATGTAAACGGTTTTATTAAAAAAATCTGAGAATCATTGCATTTATTTATTTACTCATACTTTTGATTTTGTGTTTGATTTTTTTATTTGGACATGTCTTCCCTTTTGTTTTTTTATTTAGCTTTACAAGTTATCTTTCTTATACATGTATAATTTTTTTTAATGAAAAAATTTTAAATAGATAAAAAACTAATAATTTTATAAAACTTAATAAATTTAAATAGGTAAATAGATAAAATTTCAATCCATTTAATTAATAATTCATTTGTGTCATGATTCAATTCAATTTGATCCAATCTTATTAACAGAATTTTTGACCTATTTATAACTTGATCCAAGTATAATTCAATCCAACCCAAATTCACTAGCAACCTGTACTTTTACGGCAACGTTAATGATATAATGGGTATACAATCACAATGTATATTTAAAATTATTCCATCAAATTATATGGCTTATATGATTTTTTGAATTAACCATTCGGTATTCGAATCCTATTGAACCGATTAAATCCATATTCGAAGTGTCGTTGCATGTTAAGATTTTTTGTTCCTCTTCATGGAAAGTGTTGGAAGTCGATCCTGAAACATCTCATTTTTAACCTAATCTGCATCTCCATCGGACCACGACCTCATGGATACATGGCTTATATGATTATTTCATCTGTTTAACATTTAATGCACCAAACTAAAATTACGGTCCGTGAATATGTCAGCACTGACTAAAATTACAAACACTTAAGCAAGAGAAAACCGTTCAAAATTCAAATGCAAACCCAACAAAATTTCCAATCATGTGATAGTCTCCACTGACCACAATTCACAACAACTTAGGGTGCGTTCGTTATCGTTGTGGTTTCCATGTTTTTATTTTTTTTAAAAGAAAAAAAATAAAAACGTGTTCGGCAGGGACAATGGAATTTTTGTTTCTATGAAATTGTTAGGAAGTGTTTTACTAAAAAAAAAAACGAAATTTAGAAATCTACAAAAGATGGATTTTAGAATTTCTTTATCACTTTGTTCTTCTTTTTCTTTTGTCGGAGCCTCGATCACTGCCGCTCAAGCAACTGCCGCCTCCTCAATTCTTGAGTTTCGCTGCTACCGCCGGCCACTTTTTGAGCTCCACCGCCGCCTGTAGTTGTAAAGAAAGAAAGGTTAGTGCTTTTTCTATTCACTGCTCTGAGTATTGGATTTGTTTGGGTGTGTTTGATGCATTTGTAATTTTTCTGGGTTTTTTGATTCTGGTTGTAATTTGCTGAATTTGATTAGCAGTTGGTGTTCTCATGCCTTTCTTGTATATTTCCCCTGGAATTTCCCATGTTATTTGAAGTACACCTAGCTCTTGCAATCAATTCTTGTATAAATACCCATGATGATTATAGATGCTCTGTTTATAGATGCTCGTGTGTTTCTTGTACCCCTTCACTGTCCCCTCGTGTGTTTCTCCTCTGTTTATGGATGCTCGTGTGTTTCTTGTACCCCTTCACTGTCCCCTCATGTGTTTCTCCTCTTTTTATGGATGCTCTGATTACCTTGGAAGTTTGGAGAACTTGTAGGTGTCCTCTGTTTCCGTCATCCTTGTTGGTTGTCCTTTGTACATCCAATTCACTTGGTTGAACTAAATGGTTACATCAGAAACAAGTGATGAGAAATTTGTCAGTTAGAACAAATTTATTATTATGTTGTTCTGATTTCAAAACATCTCAACAAGAAAAGAAGATTAATATATACGGTTGTGTAGTTACTGCAGGGGACGTTTGTGTCTAATAATACTTTGATAGCTGTTATAACTAACTGCATAGACAGATTAGTTACTCTGTAGGCTTCTGAGAATCTGGTTGGTATAATAAGCAAGATAACAATTTTGATAGCGAGTTTTTTTTCTCATTTGCTGAGTGAGGGTCACAGGAGTGGAATATCATGTGTTTGTGTGGAAGTTGAGAATAGGAGAGCAATAAGCAATAAGAATATACCCGTTTCATCATGAGAATAACAGAATGTTCAGAGAAAAATAAATTTTGCCTGTTTTAATCAATAATGTACACTCACAACATTGCATTATTTAAGATAATATTCTTCAATTATTATTATTATTATTATTATTATTATTATTATTATTATTATTATTATTATTATTATTATTATTTACATATATATAATGCTTTACATTATTGAAGTTTTGGTCAAAATGATCTTTTCGAACTCAATGGATACTGATAATGCATCATAACAAGACATGTATAAAGTCATAGAAATATCCATTATTAATATCCAGTTGAATGTGGAATGCCAAGTGAGTGCTTGATGCAGTGCTTCTACTGATTTTGAAGTTCAGCAATGTTATTTGGAAATGGTAAATATTCTTATGTTTCTTTCATCTCTAATTTATACCCTGCTCTTTGAATTCTTGTTTTTCTTATAAATTCTAATTGCAGAACCTAATGTATGCAATTTGTTAAAATAAAGTTGTGCATCTTACCTTTGATCTCCATTTAGGATAACAATATTTTACCTAATTAGTTTGATCCCTGAGAAAATATGAAAGTATGGCATTATTCCCATAAGTTACAAGGTCCTTACTTAGGAGGTTTATTGTTTAAATTTCTTGAATTTTACCTGTCACATTAATCCTAATTAGCTAAGACATGGATTCAATGGGTTCGTGTTCAAATAAAACAATCACTACAAGAAAATTTGGAAATAGCAACGGAAATTAGCAACCGAAAATAGCAACGGAAAATTCAGTTGCTAATTTGGCGGTTGGTATTTTTAGCAACGGAAGTTTATTCCGTTGCTAATTTAGCAACGAATAAATTTCCGTTTCTAAATTTAGCAACGGAAATTTAATTCCGTTGCTATTTCCGTTGCTAAATCTAACCACTAATATTTGGTAAATTGATCAAAATTAGCAATCGAATTCAAATTTCGTTGCTAAATTCAGCAACTAGTATAAAAAAATTTGTGATGGTTTTTTCGTCGCTATTCCATCACTACAATAGAAAACCAACAAGCTGTTTTAGTGTAAAATTGAAAACCAACAAATTACACTAAAACAACAAGCTGTTTTAGTGTAATTTGAAAAATCAACAGCATTATTCAAGTAATAAAAGTTGAATTAACACAAGATAATATGCAAAGGGATCTGTGAAATTAATTATAGATTGATATTTAATTACAAGTATTATAAATTACCTTAACGTTATTAGATTTCCAAGGTGGTAGAGACTTGAACTCAGAACAATGTATCCCAAGTTACAGTATGCTTATAATAAAGTTAAACCCTATTACAGAAGAAAACAGAGATTACAGTAGAAGAACAATGTATCCCACTAAAAAGATTAAAACATAATATAATTATTTATGATACTTAAAAAGAATCCGGAACTTAAAAACCACAGACCTCTATTAACCCAAATTTTTCACTATATATATATATATATAATGAAGGTTGATATTAAAGTAAATATGTGGTTAGCTATTAATGGAGTTTATTAGTTGAGAAATTTCAAACTTATTCAAGAGTCCATAGCTTGTCATGTTGAGGCACAAAATTCAAACAACTACTGTTGTTATTTCTTATTAAATTGTATAATTTTGATGATAAAGTTGGATTTGACATAAAGCATTTAGATATAACGTGTGAGCCATAAAGACTGGCAAGGCAATATTTGCAACTTGTGCTATGCATGAAAGTGGATCTTCTTAATAATAATAATTATTATTATAATACTAGAAAGCATAAAGTTAAATGTCCAAAAGAATAAATAAATTCTAATTATTATATTTGGAGTATTCATACTTTTACAACTTCTGGCATGATGGTTTACAAAGAAAAGCAAAAGAAATTTACTAGATAAAGGAAATAAAATAACTGAATATTCATCCACAAACTGAAGAATGGAATGTTTATCCTTATATTATTTTACTTCACTGAAAATTTATCTCCTTCAACTAATCAAGAATTTTTTTATCCTTACGCAGACTATTCAACCAGAAATAAGAGATCGAATTAACTTATCTGGATACAACTGCACAAAAGAGGAGGATCATATCACAAGATTCAAAGAACATATCCATCCTCTTAGGTCAAGGGATTGTTATTGCTCTCATCATCTTAAACAGATCCATAGGCATATGAACCACTCCTATATATATTTATATATATTAAATTGGTTTAAGACACCTAAGCACAGAATTTTACAATTATAAAGATCCGAGATACTCATACTTCATTCAAACTAAGAAATTAAATTTTGATTCAGAACTAGCATTAAGTGAAACTGTATATTATTTGAACTGAGAACAATACCTTAAGTAAGCAGATATCATTTCAACATAGCTACCTTCTATACATCCCGGCGATATCAGCCATTATCACGTATCCAGCAAGTAGAGCAATAAAGCACCTAGTAAGCAATCCTGATTATTTCAGTCATGGAAGCAAACCATCATTAGGAAAGGTTTTATTAAGCTCCATTATAACCTTCTTGCATGACTAATAGACTAGAAAAGACAAACAAAGATGACTAATGATATGATCGAAAAAGAAAAATTTATAAAATATTGAAGGAGCTGAAAGTAGAGCCAAGGGCAAACCTTGGTTGATAGTTCTGTTGTTCGAAGCACAAAAAAAATTATTATTATTTATAAACATGTGAATATGTTTTACTGAAAAAAAAATATTATTATTTATAAGCATAAGAATCAAATACTGAAAATTCACTGCAAATTAACAATCAATCTTAATAAATCAAACAAAAAAAGGCAAAGCATTGTCTTATTCAGAGCTAATGACAAATGGAAGGACAATGAGAATTGCTACAATCACATAGAAGCAGAAGTGCTAAAATGCATAGATTTTTACAGCAATAAGGCCATGAGACAGCACTTATCAAATGCACAAGTATTGCAGCAAGAACCCGAATGCACATCAAATTAATATTATTTTATTCACAAAAATAAATCACCAAGTAGGACAAAGAATCATCACATCAAATTAATATTATTTAAATTAATGACTGATGCATTATGAGATATATATGGCCATACTTAAGGGGATTATGTGATTACATATTGCGTCCAGAAGTGCATGAATAAAATGCATTCTTGAAAAGTTTTAAGCACTAAAAATAGAAACCATTCTTCAAGATCATCATGTAAGTAAAAATTCGTACCTGCAACACTTGTCACAAAAGAACTTATCCTCTGCATTCAAAGTCTCAATGGAACTAAAATTTTTCAAACAGCTTGCTACTCAACTTTGGGTTTCTTTAATTTTTAAAATTAAAACAAAAAAAGTTATAATCACAAGATACACAAAAGATAGATCAGTTAATAAATTTTTTTTCATAAGCCAAAATGTCATTAAAAGGATATTATAGAAAATATAAGGTCCATCCTAGAACAACAGCAGACTGGGAGTGCAGAATCAGACTCCCAACACTAAATAGGGATGAACAGCCCTTAGTAGATCCAATTAAAAACCACAGACCTCTATTAACCCACATTTCTAAAACCTGCAGTTCACAAAGGAGACTGCATACTAGATCACAATGTATCCCACTAAAAAGATTAAAACAAAGATTACAGTAGAAGAACAATGTATCCCACTAAAAAGATTAAAACATAATATAATTATTTATGATACTTAAAAAGAATCCAAGTAGTATACGAGGGGCAGTGAATAGAATACCAAATACGGAGCTTCCAACAAAAGAAATATAGATGAGTTAAAAACCAAGAATAAAAAACTCCCTGAACTACCATTATACTAAGTTAAAATCCGCGGCAATCAAGAAACAAAACTAACCAAAGAAAAAAGAAAGTGAAAGGGAAATTTACCAGTGCCTCCATCGCCAACAATCATAAGTTTGAAGCTAAGATGATCCACAGTGTGTTGAGTTAATGCCCACCTGCAAATGGCTCTTCACTTCATCATTAGTCAGCCCATCCACCTTCATTATCTCTCTAATTTGCTTAGGAGTTGCAGCTGTAATCAAACATTCATTTAATTAATATAATCAATTTCTTCTAAAGCAAATCTGTGTTTGTAATATTAAATCGTGTTTTAGATCAAGATTTGATGTTGAAAAATCACTTACCATGTGAACCCCCAAGCTGTTGAAGAGCATGCAAGAAACGTCTATGCAATTCCGGTGACCAACACCGCCTGTGCTTTCTTTGACTTTGGCCTTCTTTCTCTTCTTTTTTACTACCCTCGCCGTCGCCGCTAGTCCCTCCGGTTCCGGTCCCAGCTGAAGAACTGGTTGACGAAGCTGGAATTTTGTAAATATTTTGATTACTCTTCCCCGTAGTTTTCTCTTTATGAAATGGCTGAAATGCTCCTCCATTTCTCTTCACCTCCGTCACCGCGGCCTTTCTAGGCACATCCTGCAAATAATTAAATCAGGAAACAAAAATTCATCAATTTTCTCTCCTAATCAGAACAGAAAATAACGAAGCGTGTCGGGGGCCAAGTAGCTACCTCTGGTGACGGTAGATCTGGAGATTGATTCCATAAAAAATCATTGGAATTATATGTATAAGTGTTCATGCATCAGAACTTTGATATACTACAACATGGAAATGCACATATGGAACAATAAGGAAAACAAAGTCTACATTGCTAGGACTAGAGCATTCACATTCAGCTTTACTTCCAACATGAATTCCTAGAACTGAAAATTAAGATTTTTAGAAAAATGAAACTTACTTTGAATAAAAGAAAATTGTATGTGTTTTTTCCTTATAAATCTTTCGTGGACACCATTGAGAATTAAGAAACACCACAGTGATCTCACCCTTGAAAAGAAGACCAAAAACATATAGGAATTAAGTAACAAAAACAATTACTAGCAATTCCTAGAACTAGACTGAAGTTTATTTGCGGTTGGCTTGAAGATTGCAATTGTAACTAAATAAATTGTATACCTTTCCCCGGCCAAAAGTAAGTAAAAAGCAGTGGTTGCAAATGGATCAAAAGCTGAAAAGCACAAGGGTTCACCCAATCCCTGATAACTTAATCGAAATGGTGGGCACTGCTTGGATATAACTTGAATAAAATTAGATATTCACAAAAGATGGGAGTCAATTCTTTGAAATAGAACCTCCAAGCCTGAAAGATAGCTGTACCTGGTATATATAACCACAAGAAATTGCACAAGCCAATAACAGTATTGCCTGCATGCTGCTAGCTGCAAAAGAAGTCCATGCCAGCCCCGCGAAACCAAGAACGAGTAAAGACCATGCAACTGCAAGAGTTCCTGAACGGCTTATCATAGCCCGAGCATAGCATAATTAGATAATTTTGCTGTTTTCTTCCAAAAGGAAAGAAACAAAAGAATAATCTCCATGAACATGAAGGCTAAACTACTTACCTGCCAAGCAGGTTTACAACTGATTCCTTCTTGTTCTTATCTGCTCCTGTATCGAAATCATAAACATCGTTGCTGTCGTGGACCATGTATAAGTATTTTAACAGCTCAAAGGAAACAATTAAACATACTTCAGTCACAAAAGTTGGTGTCTGCAGTCACATTGTTGTTATGCTAACATTGAAACATTATCAAGGTGAATCAATAGAACTTTCAGTCTATTACAGAACAATGAAGTAAAAATTGAAAGCCAAAGCCTACAAACATCTCCAGTTAAGCTAGTTTATACACCTATATATTTAGATTTTTTTTAGTGCTTTAAAAGAACAAAACCCACCTTAAATTGAGCCAAGTTATAATAAGGACTGAAGAAGCCAAGAGCACAAAATAGCG
Source organism: Excoecaria agallocha (assembly GCA_037975025.1). Lineage (NCBI taxonomy): Eukaryota > Viridiplantae > Streptophyta > Magnoliopsida > Malpighiales > Euphorbiaceae > Excoecaria > Excoecaria agallocha. The sequence goes on from JBBPFJ010000026.1 coordinate 25,990, forward strand.
CCTAGCTACAAAAAGGCCTGTCTGCGAATAAGCAGCTGCACCACCAACCTATTACCCAAAAATAAAATAAGTTGAAAAAACTAAAAAAAAATGCTTAACAAATCTTTAAATTAGGTTTAAAATCAAGTTCACACCTCAAGAATAATAGAAGAAGAAGAAGAAGAAGAAGAAGACGAAGAAGAAGAAGAAGAAGAAGAAGAAGAAGGAAACATACAGTGAGAGGAAACAAAGCGACGGAGTAAATAGGCAATTTAATTGCTCTCCATATTAATGTGACCCTTGAAATATCTTCCTCATTTTTTGCTTCGTATTTATCTCCATATTAAGCCAACCGCAAATAAACTATAAAGGCCGTTCCATTTGAAATATAGCATTCATTCATAGGGATTTCAGTTTGCTGACAATACAATATGAAGGAAGATAAGTTTCCATATATTTGGTTCAATAAAAGGTCTGAAGGAGTTACCAAGCTGTAATATTAACTTGAAGTTACAACCTAGATTTAACTGACTCAAGATAAAATATTAATCTGCAAGTGTTACTTGAGAAAAAAAATCAAATGATAAACACACACAAGTTAATTTGCAAGCAATTTAACAGACTAACACTAAGAAATTGCTGGACACAAACAAAAACCAAAATACTAAAACGGTATCTCACATCAACTTCATCCAACCATTAACACCAAAAGAAAATGTGCATATCATAGAAGCTCAAAGAGAAGAAAAAATGAAAGAACATAACAGAGAAGAAGAAAGAACAACAGCAGAGCAGAGAACCAGAGACATACCTTTTTGCAAGCCAAAGAGCAGCGAAACGAGGGAGACCTGTCTGGTACGAACGAGGCGAGAGGAGTGGGATTAGGGATTTGGGGTCGCAGAATCGAAAGAAGAGTCAAATGAATTAGGATTGGAAAACGCAGAAATGCACGTGGAGCCACATAAATGCACGTGGAGGGGCGAGTTCAGTGGAAAACGCAGCAGCAAAAAGCTGAAAGCAGAGACGGGTTGAAGTGCTGGCAAGGCTGACGGTGGAGGAGGTGGATGGTGGTGGTGGTCAGTGAAGAAACCCTTGACGCGATTCACGAATCCAAGAGCTGGTTTTAGTGGTGAAAGGGAGAAGAGGAGACGGCGGCAGGAGAGGGAAAGAAATGAAAGAATGAGAGCCTAGGGTTTTTAATTGGGTATTTATACTCGATGGCAAATATGTAAATATTTAGAATAAATTTAGCAACGGAATCATTATTCCGTTGCTATTTTTGCAACCGAATTAAATTTCGTTGCTATTTTAGCAACTGAAATAACATTCCGTTGCTAAATAGCAACCGAATATCATTCGGTTGCTATTTTTCTTTCAAAGTGAAATTTAGCAACGGAATTTAATTTCCGTTGCTATTTTTCGTCCCGCCATTTGTTGCTGCCTTAATTAGCAACGGAATTAATTTTCGTTGCTAAATAATGGCGTCAGAAATTCCCTCCACTTTTAGCAACGGAAGCTAATCAAATATTTTTCCGTTGCTAATTTTATAAAGTTCAACCAATTTTAGCAACAGAAAATATTTTCCGTTGCTATTTATGTTTCCGTTGCTAAATATTCCGTTGCTATTTCAGGATTTTCTTGTAGTGAATAGAGTGGTTAACTATCGATTTTATGTTTGGAGGGCTGTATGAAGTTTTGGGATGATGGCCTTGCACAGGGTTATTGTTGAGGTCGTCACAAGTAAGCCTCAATGTTAATGATCAATATCCTGAGAATTGGGATAAACAATGTTTAATTGGAATTATGACCAAGGACTGCACTTTTTGATGAAGAAACAGAAGCCCGTTATATGATATATTGTATAGTTTTAAATTAGTATAGTAATTACCTGAAACTTACTTTCAATAAAATCATAAAAACTTATGAAAAAAAAGATTAAAACAGTATTTCACATTGAACTATATATCTTTGGATGGAAATGATGAAATTTAAATTCTAATTAATTGGAAAAACATTCAAATTTTTAATTGTTTGAATTGGTTTTTATTCTTTTTATAGAATGTTCAAAATCTGTGTTTGGCTTCAGCTTCGCTAGATAAGTTTTTATTTGGATATCTTTGAACTGTAGACTTTGTTCATATATGGGCAATGATTTTAGCATCTATCGTTTCCATGTTACAGTGCATGTGCTATTATATAGAAATTATACTTTTTTGGCATAAGAGAATATCAATTCTCTAACAAGCCTAGGCCTTGCAATTGATTGCAATTGAATAAATATTCATTAACTTTATTAACTTTGTTTGAGAATTCCTGCTAATAGCACTTGCAATTGTTATGGCTAGCATATTAATTATTAGATTATGAGCCACTTATAATCTAATGTAAATTAAATATAAATTGAAGATTATTGACATTGAGATGTTTTATTTAGATGGAGACGTTAGATCAAGAAAATGACGAAGCCAGTACTTCAGAGTTGCGGGAAACTGTCGACATAAATCTAAGTTAATTTCGTCAAATGAACAATATTGGAGATGGAATAGCACAAAGATTGTGGTTGAATTATAATAATTGATATTTATATTATTTTTTTAAGAATTATTGATTTTTTTTTGTTATGATTAATTCTTTTAATAGCAATAAATTTTAAGTTTTGAATTTGATTAAATATTGATTATCCAATATTAATAATTAGATGATATATAATATCTATTTATGTGTATTAGAAACATTATCATTAAAAATTATGATATTGTTTTTAAATTTACAAAACAGTTTTTGAAAAACGAATAACGGAAACTAAAAATAATTTTTGGATTTTGAAAAATAAAAAACGTTACCAAACGCACCCTTAACCAATCAACACTTCATTTTTCTTCAAATTCATTATATATAATATCAATTGACGAGATTAAAACCTTGGGATTCAAGTTCAATTTCTTGCACATGATCCATTCAATTTTCTTCAATTTTTATAAGTCAAGAACCCCATTAGTCAATGGTCAAAGTCTTTATCCATATAAAATAATCACTTAAATCTTCAATTCTACCTCTATAAATACTCTTTAAACCTTCATTAATCCCTCCAATTCTTTATCTTTGTTCTAAAAAAAAAATACTAATAATTCCTTTCAAGAATCATGAAGCTTGTTAATATTGCTTTGGCACTGTTCTTGATACTTTCTTTACGTGTCCAAACATACCAAGCTAGCAGAATTTTATATGATGAAGAGGTGCATAGAGAGTTTGGCAAGCTCCAGTCCTTACAGAGGGGAAGCGTCCCCGGCAGCAGCTCGTCCGGTTGCACTCACATCCCCAACACCGGCGGACCTAGCTGCCCCAGCAGTATCAACTCCATGAACGTTGCCGGAAATGCTTTGTCTCACGGTGGTGCTTATCCTCGTCTTAGGGTGGAATTTGGTGTTGCTACCAATCAGAAACCAAGTTCATGAACTTGAGGTTTTTTTTTTTGTTGGCTGGTTGAAATTTTTAAGTATAAACATGACCAAATTACAGGTCATATATACAGACATTCATACAATTTTAATATATACTTATCTGTTCTTTCATCAGTTTTGTCATCTGATGTAATTATTAATCTTGTAAGATATATATGGATTATTTATGCAACAATTTGTAAATTTTACTTATTAATGATAAATGGTTTTTCTTTCGAATATCATTTTTATATAGTTTTTCTTTTAATTAATTAATTAAAATAGAAGAAGGATTGACATATCCTTTGAAAGCCAATTTTATGTATAGTGCTTTCCGGCCAGACCATTGTTGACCATGTCCAGCTATCTCGTTGCTTCTGTGAAACTGCTGCTCTTACGGTTAATTAGTTGTTCAAATTAATCTGAAATTACGTATTGATATTGAGATCGAAAGTTGGAAAAAGGAAGAACGAAAGCTGCCTTCAATTTCAAATTCAGCATGCTTTACATTTCACTTTCTTAATTAAAGCAGCTTTTGTTTGACTAGTGCTGTGTCAAAACTGGACATATATATATATATTATACTTATTTTTCATTATCACCGCCAACGTTTCTTTAAGATTTTTACTATTGTCAACTCCATAATTCAAAAATTTAGTGGTTTCTTGTCTTTTAGATAAAAAGAAAATTATAAGTGTTTAGTAAAAATTTATTAGCCGCGTAAAATTAACATATATATTATGAAATACCTTTTTGATAATCAATGGATATAAAATATCTATGGGTTGTCTGAAACATCTGAACTAATTAAATACTCCTTAAATCATTTACATAAATTAAGGGATATAAAGTATTATAAGTCAAAGTAGAAACTTGATTAACTTTGTAATATGGGAGAGTAAAAGGGGTTGGGTTCAAAGGTTGCTTGGACAAATAGGAATCTAATATGTGGGTGGAGACTGACTAAGCCATGTCCATAATAATTATCTGAAAAAATTAAATACAAAAAAATTAAGCAAATATCAGGAGATTATGAAAGTGGATTAGGTAAAAATGCTCCATACATAATAATCAAAAGGAATCAACTGGATAACGAATTCTTGTACGATGCATACATATATATCTTCTTAATTAATAATATAATATATTCGTTCATATTTTTCACTTCTCACCTAATTCTCTATGAGTTAATTTCTGTTCCTCTTGATTTTCTGTAATTGATATATATGGAGCTTAATGGAGAGCTTAATTAATCAAAAATCAACTAATATGATATATATGTTTCTGAGGAGACAAAGATTAATTAAAAAAAATTACATGTGTTAAGTAGCGGCAAATAAAATAAGGCTACACATGTTTGTATCAAACCTAAATTAATATTTCGTAAACTATGATATATATATATATATATATATATATATATATATATATATATATATATATATATATATATATATATATATATATATATATATATATATATAATGTAATGTTCCATTTACCACGCGCAATGTTTTAATTAGTATAATGCAAGGAAAATGTGAGTATGAACAGGCTTAAAATTTTGACAATTTTCACAAATAAATAAACCTGTTATATTTGAAACGGCAATAATAATAAATAAATAGATAAATAAACAAATAATGTTTCTTGTCCGAGCAGGGGTCATTAATTAATTGACATGACGAAATATATGAGAAAATGCATGATACTTATGCTTCTATACACTAAGTCTTTCAAAAAAAAGTTGGCAAATTGTATTTTCAAAATTAATATTTACGGAATCTATACAAATAATTTACGAATCTAATAATAATTTCTTTTTTATGGAAAGGATACTTCTGCTAATATTATCAATACCATAATCCTGTGTTTTTCAATATTCATACTGATCTTTTCATCGAACTAAATTAAGGTGTATAACAAAAAAAAAAAAAAAAATCAAGTGAATATAATGTAATTAAATTATTTGTCAGTTAAAAATCGTCAATCAGTATACATATATATAAACACAATAATAAAAAATTACTTAAAAATCATTATTATCGTTGTTCAATGTCCAACATTATGAATGTAACTGCCGTGAACACCCTCTTATTTATATGCCACTTCCGAATTATCATAGACTATTAGATTATAAGTCATAAGATGGAATAGTTAAATTGAGTTTGACTAATTGCTTTTGCTAATTATAAATATGATTTTTCTATGTACCACTTTAAAATGCATGTTTTTTTCTATTTCCTTGCATAAAGGCAGCCTCCTTAATTAATTGTGGACTTTGAAAATCATAAATAAGCATAAAGTAATAATAGTAAAACCATGTGTCATAATTTTAATTGAAATTAATCCATCTCATAAACTAATACATTTTTATATTATGGCCAAATAAAAAAATCTATAAATTTAAAAATACTTTCTTCTAAGTATTTAAAAATATTTTGTTTTCATTACATCTCATTTCTTGAAGCTACATTAATCAATAAATTTAATAGTACTGGTTTGGTGATTAAGCACGGGCTCCTGTATCGCTAAAAGGAAAAACTGCAAAGAATACTATACATGTATGATGAGGGAAAAAAAAAATAACAATTAATATAAATGAAAAGAAACTTATAATTTTAGTTCCAAGATTGTTTGTAGGTCTAAGAATTAGATCGTGGTGTTTATTGATGATCATATATCACATATCAGCAGCCACCGGAAAGGGAGGTGGAGGTGGCGGGGGAGAATGATTGAGATGGGCGCCAGCGAAGTTCTTGGCATTAATCGAGGTAGGACAGTGGCCAGTTCCACCAGGAATGTATGTACATGGTGAAGTTGTGGATGGTGAAACAGGACCTTTCTGGAGGGCATGCAGCAAATTTTTCTTCATCCATTGCTCTCCAAGGCCGGGCCTTGTGGCTGCCCCAAGTTGTAATAGGGTGGTCGCAGCGAAAATAATTACAAATAGTGAAATCAAGATGTGGATCTTATGATTGAAAGCCATTTGTGTGATGAAAAGTTTAAAATGAAAATGAAGAAGTTATAGCATGCATTGCATATATACACATTTAACAAGACGTGTATAATAGGTAATTAATTCGGTATTTTCTTGTTCTTATTTGCTTTTATTTTCAAAAAAAGAAAAAGAAAAAGAAAAACTCGGACATATATATTTTCTTTTTATTATTATTATTCAAGTTAATTAACAGAGCTGCATGCCATGAATAGTCTTATTCTTACAATTGACCTTGAATAAAGTTTTGAAAGTTGATAAATATATAGTCTAAATTCTGAATCAAACACGCAGCCTTCAACATTAAATATTTCAACATTATAAGGGTCTAATTCAATTTAGATTAACAAAGGAGTGCGATGTTTAATTAAAATATTTTTATTATAAAAAATATAATATATAATTACAACTATAAATATTATTAAAAAAATTAAATCAGAGATTTTTTTGCGACTTTTAGCGAAGTATAGGCCAGCAAACAACTTTTAATAGCTTCTGAATTTAATACTTTTAAGACAAGATGATGATGAACTATGAAGCTAAAATATTTTGGTATTAACATGTAATTTTAAAGAAGAGGCAGGGTGAAATTTATTATGAATTTTTGTTATAAAATGTTTATTACTTTATGAAATTTATAAGTGATAAACGGTTAAAGGAAAAAGAAATGTGGGCAAATAATATATTTTTTAATGTGAAGTATATCATTTATTTGCTCACGGTACCTATATGAAAAATATTTCCTCTAATTTCATCAGTTAAACCATTATTTCATTTGGTAAATAAATATTTTTTCAGTTCCAAATAAATAGATATACTTTTTATTTCACAAAAATTAACAATTAATTATTTGAATTAAAAATATTAATTCACATGTATATTTTCTATTATATTTATACTCCTATTTTAATTGAGAATAATAGCATCGAAAATAAAGAGCTTAAAACTGGATTTATAAAATTGCTCAACCAAATAAATAGGATGTTATCGCGTAAATTTTTTTTTTAAAAAAAAAACATTATATAGGAATCAAGGCTTTGTAATTTTTTATAATTTTTTTTAATTTATCTTATATGGCAGTTTATTATTTGTTTAATACCTGAGCAATTTTATAGATCCGGTTTAGATAAAAATATTTTTATTAAAAAGTGAATAAAATAAAAATTTAACAAGATAATTAACATATTCAAATAGTAAGTATGCTATAATTTGGAATAATAATAATAAAAAAAAAAGTACGTGTGTCCGAGGGTACACATTTCAATGTTAACTGTTTGCCAATTACGCTGGTCGGTCGGCAGTACTATTATAATTACTTCAATCTTTTTTTCTTTAAAAAAATTTATTACATATACTTTGATTTGGGACATTGTTGAATGCCACATTCTTTTAAGGACATATGTAATTGACTGCTACTAAATGTTTGAAAATGTCAATTTTCCTGTCTATAATATAGTCTTCATTCTTCAAAGTCCAAAATACATTTAAATTTAAATTTTATGGTAACAAGAATATTATGTATTTTTTCATCAAATACTAATTTTCAATAAAATTAAAAAAAAAACATAATGGTATATATATGCTACATAAGCTACGATCATTAATCATAGTGGTAGACCCAATAAACGGATTAGATTAGATTGAAATGAATCAGATTATAAGTGAGTTACTCTAATAAAATTCAATGTAATTTTTAAAAAATAGTTTGATAAATATTTGGAAATATTGTGCTATGGTATGGAAAATGAAAATCAGCGACTGCGTAGAATGGGAATTGACTTTGATTGGAAAATTTTCCATATGGGAAAAAAAAATGGTCAAACACACAATTTATGAATGACTATTAATAAAAATAATATTTGTTGTATGGAGCTGCGCGCACACGACATTTTATTCACATGTGTTAATATATATTAATGAAGGAAGTTACCGAAATTGATTTTGGTAATTGACATATGAATGGGATATTATTTTCTACTTAATAATAGATTTATTTCTATTATTAATATTTAGTAACTACCAATTTAATTCTCATAATTATTAAGATAATTTATGTTACTTTAATTGGAGCCTCATATAAGGGTTAAAATTCTTCATTTGAAGAAAGGAGAAAAATTAGAGATACCAAAATCCTGTTAGTTTGTCTCCTCGCGTATTCTTTCTTTATCTAAAAGGCTTTTAGTTCGTGGATCTATACTTCAATCCCGTAATTCGTGACACGTGGTTGAAAGTTTTTATCGGTAATGTGAAATAATCGATTTTTGCTTCAACGATCTGCGCTTTGAGAGGTATTTATGTTTACTTCTCGCAATATATCTTAATATATATTTTTTCCTTCATTAGTATTAGAGATAATATTTTTGCATTTCAGCTTCTTTATTTTTTAGATCTGTATTTTTGTGAAAATTCAGATATGATTTCAGACTGAATAATATGCATATTGATACTGTTGATGTATGTATGTATTATTTTTAGTCTCTCTCTCTCTCTCTCTCTCTCTCTCTCTCTCTCTCTATATATATATATATATATATATATATATATATATATATATATATATATATATATATATATATATATATATATTGTGTATTTGTACATGAAAAAAATTAATTTAAAAATCCGTAATTAAAATTTCTAATGGAAATTTTTTATTTTTGATCACACCATTTGATTCAAGGAACTTGAAAACCCCACCCTAGAAAAAAAATTTGATGGCCTAAAACCATCGGGAAGGAGTTGGCATGCACATGCCACCAGTGCTACGCGCGTGCCAGAGGGCGCATCCCAGGCAATCACCAGTCCCACTTACCTAAGTGATGCGCCACTCAATGACGTGGCCCAATCACAGAGTGACACGTGGCCTAATGGTGAAGAGTCATGTGTCAGTTGATGTGACAGGATAGGTCCATATTGTGCCACGTGTCACCACGTGGACCAACCAAATGTTGCCATATGAAAGCTTATGGAGCTAACATGTGGCAAGGGTCATGCCATGTGGCTTGAAGGGTGTGGCAGCATGTGGTGCTAACATGTGGCAAGTGCTTTCAAACACATGACTTGATGAGTTATGCCACGTATCGACACATGGTCCAGTTAGGGTCCACCATATGACAGATTATGATCCTGCCGCATGGCATATATGGGCACCTGTCAGTCTACCTGGATGACACGTGTCATCTACGTGGGCCAATATTGTGAGGATCCAATCATGGCCCTAACAGGATTATAGTTAATTAATCAGGATTAAAGTTTAATAAGGCAAAATTAGATTATTTTGCATTAATAAAGTTAAGTCATATAAAGGATATAATAGTAATTATGTACATGTGTATTGGAGTGTAGCTAAAATAGTAAGGAATGATGCAATTGAATTAAATTAGAAGTTTGGGGTTAAATGTTAAGAAAATAAGTTTTAGGGGTTAAAAATTGTATAAAGGTATTATGGAATTTTCCTTGGGGAGATATTTACCCCACTCACCTATTTAAGGTTTGGGGGAAATGAAGAGATCGGGATTTTGGTGAGGGATCTCTCTCTTTTTCTCTCTATGGTATGAGGAAACTAGGGTTTTGGTGTTGGCTTCATGAAGAAGAAGAGAGGAACCATGAGTAGTAGAGCTGGATCTTGAGGATAGAAGGAGATGAAGCTTGAATAAAAGGTACGAAAATTAAGTTTTGGCACTGTTCATGGGAATGATTTAGGATTTTTTTTCACACTTTTCTAGTATGAGTCCTCCTTGATGAGTCTAAAGAATAAATTTAGTAAGCTTTGATGAGTATAATATGATTTGAAAACTTAAATGAGCATATAAGTAAGAGGGGAAGTGAGATTTGGGGTTTAAATTCATGTTATGCATAATCGGGATTTTGGATTTTCTTCTTTCCTTCCTATGAACGACCACTCACCATTTTCTCCTTGGGAATGCACAGCCACTTGGCCATGTTCTTCATGGAATGCACGGCCATTTGTGGTTTTTCCTCACTCATATGCATGGCCACTCATTCTTTTCTCTTTGGGAATGCATGGCTACTCATTCTTTTCTCTTTGAAAATGCATGGCCACTCATTGTTTTTCCCTTGAGAATACACGACCAAGCATGCATTTTCTCCTTTGATGTACACGGCCACTCACTCCTTTCCCTTTGGGAATACACGGCCAAGTATTATTTTTCTTCCCTATGCACGACCACTTACTGTTTTGCCCTTGAGAATGCACAACCACTTGCATTGATTCTTCCTCTCATGTACGACCACTCACTCTTTCACTTTGGGAATAAACGGCCAAGTATTATTTTTCTTTCCCATGCGCGACCACTCATTGTTTTGCCCTTGAGAATGCACGGCCACTTGCATTTGTTCTTCCTCTCATGCACGGCCACTCACTCTTTCTCTTTGGGAATGCACGGCCAATTACCCTTGTCCTTACTATACATGGCCAAGTATAACCTATTATTTTTCTTATTGCATGGCCAAGTGCCTTATTCATTCTCCAGTATATGGCTAAATGTGTTTCATGTACACACAATCCTAAACAATAAATCACCCATAATCATGAGTTTAGTGATATCTTAAAGTTATTAAAAGAGTTAAGTAAGCAGGATGAACAAAGTTAGCCGTGAAGGTGAGGATGATGATTGCTTACTAAGTAATGGTTAATATGAAAGTTGAATGTTAATGGATTAATAGATTATGAAAGTCGATATTCCATGTTAAAGTCTATAGAGGTATAATTTAGAAAAACAGGACCATAAGATGAAGCATTATCGAAAGTTAGATGACATGAAGGTTATGGTAAGAGAAGGTAAACTAAACTAAGTTGTAAGTAATCTAAGCCACTAATATGCTATTATAAAGTGGTCAATAAGTGGAAGAACCCCTATGTATGTATATAAAGAATTGAGAATTAGAATAATGCACCCACTACATTATGGTATGAGGTACCCTTGAGAACTAATTTTAGAGAGGCTTGTATGAGGTAATGCTTATATGAATTATGTCACTGGAATGGGGTTCGGTGCATGATAAACACATAATTAAGGACATTAAGATGTAACCTAGTAACTTTAAACGTACATGCTAATTAATGTATCTTATATGTTGGTATAAAGTATGTAATATGTCTAAGATAAAAAGAGAAGGAATGTCATAATGGATACTTAATTATAAAAACATAGAAGCTTGATTATACTTCAAGTTATAATGGGAATTGATGGTAAGTCTTGATGTAAAGGAACCTACTCGCCTATTATTCATACCCTATGATATAATATGAAAGTTATAAGTCTGCAAGTAATGTGCTAACGATTAAGATGAAATAACCTTATACACTTTACCTGGGGAAAATAATGTTATAAAATAGAAAGTACGAGTAAGGTGAGCAAGGTAGAAGTGATAACGTTAAGGTGAATAACATATTGTCTATGATCTAATAGACTATAAAAGTGAGCTAAAGGGGCTAAAGATGAATAAGTGTTGACCATAAGCTAAGAGAAAGAACTTACTTGTTGTACTATATGAATTACATTACATAAGTGTTGTTTGACATGATGATATGTGTGTGTGTGTGTGTATATATATATGTGTGTGTGTGTGTGTGAACTATGATTGTGTATGGAAGCTGCTTATGGCAAGTCAAGAATAAGGTACGTCACTGAGAACAACTATGAGTTATGTAAGTTAGTGTTTTATATTTGATTCAACCATGCTATGATGAATAGTTGATTCATTATGTGAACCAGTATAAGAAATGAAAACATGTAATGCCATGATGTGAGTTGCATATATATATGTTGACACTTGCTATACTAATTATGAAAGATTACATATTATTATTGTTGGCATAAACATATAACTATTATGGTATGAACAAATGAAAGTTGATGCAACTATGTGATCATATGATAGCATCTATGTGCACTGGAGCCTAGTGCTTGATATTGAAGTATGATAAGAATAATGTGAATTCTTATATGAACGTTCTCATTAAGCAAAAATGCTAGTACAAGTAAAGAAGAATATGTTGAATCGAAATATGCTTAAGAACGGTTAAGCCTGTAGGTCTTAGTTCAGTTGTGGATTAGATAGGCATGCCTAAAGGGATACAGTCGCAACTGCCATAGTTGACCCCGTTTGGGTCTTGTTCCTTCATGGAACCATTATTTGATCCCGTTTGGGTCCATAATTTGTTCCTTGCTGGAGCCATTGTTTGACCTCTTTTTGGTCCATAGTTTGATATCTTCGGATATCCATAGTTTGATACCTTCGGGTATCCATTGCTTCCGTTATCCATCCTTTGAACTAGTACTTAGGCAGGCTATTAAAGATGATAAAGTGGATACAAAATAAAGTAAAATATACATTAGTCACTTCATTTACATAATGCAAGCATGATAAATAGCCTCTTACATTGCTCATCATGATTCCTTTTGATTATAAATTGTTTCAATGAAATGAATTATTGGAATGTATATTTAAGAGATGTAAATTGCCATGTTATGATAGAATGCGTACAATATTATAATAAGAAATGGTTGGACTGTAACATATATAATGATTATCATATGTTGGCAATTTTATGAAATGTATGCATGTAGTATGGAGACCTTTTCGGGTAATCATAATAAGTAACACATTCCTCTATAATTTACATGCACAACTGATTAGTCAATACATACAGATGTTTACCCATGAATATGCATATCAATAATTTTGGCAAAGACAAGGTATCACATATGACGTATTATAATGTGATTTGACTTTAATTGCCATACTAAGACCGTTTAAAGGAATACATGGTTATGATCAGGCTAGTGATCTATAATTGCATTCTCTAATAAAAATTGCATGATGTGTGTTAAGTAATTATACCTAACGAAATCTTTTATGGATGTTACATGACCCATGCACTCCTTATGCTTAGGATGAACGCTAAATGCATATCTCATGTAAATAATGAAGTTTAAATGCCTACAATTGATTTACGTACTGTCAATAAGCATAATGTCTAGAGCCATAAGTGGGAACTTTCTGAATGGATTAAATTATGCTAGTAATTAAAGTAAAGAGTTTTGATTTATAAAGTAAATTTGAAAGTCATCTAGAACTAGGTAAGTTCACTTAATGCTCTAAAATACGATAAGGTTAGCAATTGTGGTGAAGGTTGAAAACTCCTTTAGTTTATGCATTGTATGATTAATATTATTGAAGACTTATATGTTTCTCCTCTTGTAGCATTGGATGCAATGTATTTATGATATTTTGGGTAAGGTTTGTCCATAAAATTATTTCCCCATTAAGCTTTATAATTTAGCACAGTTTTGTTTATCCGTGTAGGTTCAAGTTCAGCTCTAGAGGATCGAGTGAGATGTAGTTGCCTTGAGGATTTTAGGATTCTTGAAGGCCATTTATGTTATAATTATTTATCTATAAGCTTGATTATCTTATTGTGGCATGTAATTATGGCCTATCTTATTATTATTATTATTATTATTATTATTATTATTATTATTATTATTATTATTATTATTATTATTATTATTATTATTATTATTATTATTTCTGCCTGACATTTACTAGGTTTATGATGATGATGAATGATGGTTATCCATGGTTAGTGGGTTAGGGTGTTACAAATATGTTGTCACTACGTGTCAGGTGTAAGTCTGACGTGGCAACATGTGGTCCAGTAGGATCACACCACATGGCAGAGTGTCTCAACAGGCATGTGGCACGCATCGCGTATGAGGTCCACCCTCATCGACGTGTGAGGGCGCATGAGCCATCCTAATTTTTCTAATATGATTTTCTTAATTTTTTTTATTTTTGGGTTATTTTTTTGAAATTTTTTGAGAACCAAAAAATATTTTTTGGATTTTATTCCAATAAAAATTATTTTAAAATTGATAAAAAAAATTTGAAAAAATTATTTTTTCTGTCTTCTTAAATATTCAAATTTGTTTAAAAATTATATTATGTGGATATTTCTTTGTTTGTTGATTGAAATGATTGAATGTGTCTGTACATGAGTACACTGACTATTTATATACCGTTATAAGTAACCATTTATCCTATTTTTGGATTAAAATGAGTTTCAATCATACATATTTATGCATGAGTGTACTTACTATTTAATTTTTTGTTATGTATGACAGAAATGGTGATGATAAGGACTCCTAGATGTCCACAGATTTCTCAAGGTATTGTAAAAATCAAAGTAAAAGTGCAAATGGTTTGCAAAATGAGGATGTATGAGAATGTCCGAGCTGATGACATTGATGCAAATATGCATCATATTCTGTGTAAGCATGAAAAGATGTAAGAGTGCATTTGGGTTGGTGGCCTGGACCAATGATGTGATGACGGGACCTTGTTTAAGGTGATGAAAGACTCTTTTGATCATCATCCAGATATGAGACACTTGTTGGTTGATGTCTGGATAATGAAAAATGGAATTTATAGGAAATCCATTATCCAATTTTTGTATTTGGTGATAAAAAAGAGGAGTGTTGAAAAGCAACAGTAAATCTGAGATGGTGCTCAAAAGCGGATGTTGTGGGTATCGTCCATGGCTTCATCATTGATTTTATGGCATACTTCTCAATTTGTTCGAAAGGGTTGAGAAATCATTTCCAGTGACGAGACTAGTTTTATCACATTCTAGGTTTCCTGAGTTATTGGCATGAGTGTCAAGTTATTATTGGTTAAGTTTTTGGTTAGGATTTACGTTTTCTATTACTAGATTAAAGACAAGTGTATCTTATCTTATTTTATAAGTTATTTTGAGATTTTTAGATATTTAATGATTGATTAAATAAATGAGTTTATTTATCTTGTGGATATTATGTTGGCTTTTAGCATTTATTGTAAATGTGTTTATTTTATTGTTAATTGCTTAGCAATATTTTATAAGTAAAATGATTGCATGATAATTGAGTTAAGACTTAAATTATCTTATGTATAATATCCTGAATTAAGTTTAGGAACTTAATACCCAACAATCGATATTTACTATACATGAAATTTTAACCTGTAAGGTTAGATATTAGGATTTAGAGGGTAATTGATAACTTTATTAGGTTAATTTTTTTGCTGTATAGTAAATAGCATGGATTGCCTAATCTCTTTTAAAATTGTGAAACATATGTTCCATTAGTGATAAGAGGATCTAAATGAAATATGTAAATCCGATATGTGCTTGAAGAGTAAGATGATTTAGAAACCTTAAGTTTGATTATAATTGTATCTAAGCATGACACCATGTTCTAGTATAAGTAGGACTGAGATTTGGCATGGAAAAGATACATTCCACTGCTCGTATCATATTTCTAAGTGCAAATAAATTATGACATCACTAAGCAATTCCATAAGTGTCAAAATGCAATGAATCTGTGGATCGCATTGTAGGAGAAAAGTTTGGAGGTTTGTCTCTAACTCAATTTCAATCATTAGTGATCAAATTTGTTAATACTAATCAGAAAGTCTAATCATATAATGCAGGAACATCTAAAAGAGATGGATAAAATGATATGTAAGCTTAATAAACTTGGTCATAAGATGACAATGAGTAGTAGGTTCTAGTTGTTATTTATTCTTTACCTAAGAGTTAGGAGCATATGAAGATGCAACTAACTTATATTGATAATATAAAGATATTTAGGAATGTCGCTTGTTGTTTAAAACTTGAAGAGGATCATATGGCGGTGATTAAGATCAATTTCGAAGTGCATATGGCACAATTTGATTCTGGTAGAATGAGTTCTAACCAGAACAAGAAAAGAAGCCTCAATGGGAAGAGTAAGAAAAAGGCTTGAGAGCCTAAAAGATAAAATATAAAATAGAATTACATAAGGTCCAAAAGAAATAAAAGAATAAACATTTCAAGAGTGAAATATTTCTTGAACTACCAACAGAAAGAATACTATGCAAGAGACTGCAATGTATCCGAATAGATACACCATCATGACTCATGAGTGAGTAAAATTTATGTATCTAGTCATATCTTTCTACTGAATTTCATCCTTTGTGGGTGATAGATTTAAGTGCAATGGACCACGCGATAAAGGATTGAGATATTTTTATCTATTTAGTTTCTATTTTTACTTTAATGAAACTTGATTTCATTTACATTTAAAGGATAACAACACATGTTATGTTTAGATGATGCTTAATATGGTTCTAGTTTTGTTTTGAGTGATTTTATTATTATGGATATTGATCCTGATTCTTGGAATACTACTAGTTTTTCCTTAATTTCTAAAATTATTATATACTTCACATAGTTATGAGAATAACTTGAAATTATGGCATGCTAAATTATATCACATTGGCCCAGACTGAATGAGTCGGTTAACCAAAGTAGGATTGATGGATTATTTGAATAAGCTTGAATTATCTACCTATGAGCATTGACCAAAAAGAAAACCAGTAAGGAAACCATTCGTAAAAGGAAACTAGGACAGAAAACTCCATTGAAATTAATCTATTTCAATGTTTATGATCTAATAAATATTAGGTCAAGGCATAGGGCCTATTATTTTTCATCAATTATGTAGATGACTATATTAGGTATGGTCATATCCATTTGATTTCTCATAAGTCTGAAGCATTGAGTTGCTTTAAAACTTTTATAGATCTTATTGCGAATCAATTGGACAAGATGATTAAAGCTTTAAGAACCGAATGTGATCGAGAAAATCTTTTTGAAGAATTTAAAGCTTTATGTGATGATAAAGGGATTGAGCATCAGTTGTATGATGGCCTAAGCAAATTTGCCCATCTTCTATTAGGGAGATACTTTGTCAATGGCCACATATGTTCTAAATTGTGTGCCCTCCAAGTTTGTTGCTTCCACTCCTTATAAGTTGTGAACTTATCAGAACCCGACCTAAGTCATTTTAGACCTCAGGGTTATGATGCTTATATCCATGATACCTTAAGTAAATTTGGTAAATAAGGACCAAGATGTAAAAAAAGTATCTTTGTGCGATATTCTGAAGTATCAAAAAGGTACGTGTTTGATAAGTATGAATTATATAATGTGTTTAGTGTGTTTTTAGGTATTTAAGTTAGTTAATTTGGTTTAATTTTAGTTAGTTTATAGTTTAAATATTTATATTTGTGTTCTAGGAGTTAATTATAAGTTTTGGTATTTCTCAGGGTTAATTTGTAAGAAAAAATGGCTTAATTGCAAAAAAAAAAATAAGAAGTTATGGGCCAAAACTGTGAAATGGTGAAATTCATGCTAGTAAAGATACATAAAGTCCAGTAGAAGCTTAAGTGGTCGTGCATTTGGGAGCCTGTCTCCTTGCTTGGCCGTGCATCTCTAAGTTCCACTTCTTAAGTAGCCATGCATGAAGGAAGCTAAAAGGATGAGTGGCCGTACATTTGTGAGTTTTAGTGTTTGAGTGGCCATGTGTTTTGTTGGCTAGAGACATAAGTGGTCATGTATCTCCCCATAAAAGAATCCATGCATGGCAGTGCATAGAGAACCAAAGAGGCATGAGTGGCCATGCATCCTTATAAGGAAGGATGCACGGCAGTGCATCTCATCAAGGCAACTTTTGCTTGGCTGTGCAATTTGAACTCTGATGATACAAAGGATTTTCCAATTTAAGAAGAATTCTTTTCTTATTCCAATTGAGGAAGTTTAGAAGGTTTCTACAATTTAGTTTGCCTATAAATAGAAGACTCTAACACCAAAGTCAAGGATGGATTATCAAGAGCTAGAAGAATTCAATAATTTTTTAGTTTTATGTCGTTTTATGTTTTCTCTGTTTTTATTGTTTTCTTAAAGCTTTGTTTTAATTTTTAAACATGCATAGTGAGTAGTTTTCTTTAACTTTTGCTAAAGGATACTTGACCGGATGCTAGCAAGTGTACTAGATCGGCTAGTAATACAGGAAAATATAGATTAAGACCCCAAATATCGTATCCAAGGGAACATGGATTGCTAAGGATAATATCTATATATGAATTAAATCAATCTGAGATTGTTTCCCAAATATTTTTGATTTAAAAGAAAAAATTAAACAAAATAAACAATGAAACAAAACAAAATCTAAAATTAAATTAACATGAATTAAAAACAAAACAATAACTGAAATTTTCTTGCTAAAGAAACTATCCACCTTAACTTTCATTGTAATGACTTAAATTAAATAGAAACACCAGTGATTATGAAAAAATAGTAATAAAGCAAGATATCTTTATTCAAGTATATCATTCTTAGTATTAAACTCATAGAAAAATCTAATACTTAGCATAAAAATCTAGTTTTAACTTCCTAAATATTCATTAAGGCCTTTCTCAAGTAATTCAACTCCAATTTATTCTTAGTTCTTCCTCTCTTAGTATTAATCAATAAAATTAACACATAGTTATCTTATATTTCGGACAATAATCATGCATAAACATTAAAGAGTTAACCCAAGAACATGCAAATCATTAACTATGTCAAAATCAATTTTTAGTTATTTATTCAATAAACCAACAATCAATCTCAACACAATCAAAGATAAGAATATGCTCAAAACCAAGAAATAATCAACCGATATCGAAATTAAGCTCAAAATAAAGTCATAACAATGAGAATATAAGTTTTCAAGAATCCATTAGCAAAAGAAGAAAAACTATTTCCTAAACATTATTTAAAAACTAAAACAAAGTTGAAAAGAAAAAATAAAAACAAAAAAACAACGTAAAATAAACTAAGCTTAATTCTAAGATTGGATTCCTTTATTCTAAGATTGGATTCTTTCTCTGGTGTTTCAGACTGTTATTTATAGGCAAAATTGGTGGCAGAATCCTTCTCAAACTCCTGAATTAAAATAGGAAGCATATCCTCCTTGAATTGAAAAAATCGAAAAATCCTTCGTCGAATAGGAAAGCTTATGCGTGGCCATGGGTGTTTCTTTGTTAACCCACACTTGGTCACGTGTTGCTTTGTTCAATCTCTCACGTGGCCACTCATTTCTTGCTTCTTTCTTACACGTGGCCATGGGTTCATTCTCTTATAACTTCACGTGGCCACGTCTCATTCTCCTTTATACTTCACGTGGTCATGTATTGAACTTCTGGACCTCACGATCAATTATCTTGCATGAATTTTCCAATTTTACAATTTTGGCCCAAATCTTATTGCCTTTTTACAATTAAGTCATTTTTCTTGCAAAATAACCCTGAAAAATACCAAAATTTATAATTAACTCCAAAATCATAAAATTAACCAATTAAACTCAAATCTAATCTAATTAACACAAAATTAACCTAATTAAACACCTAAAAACATACTAAAAATATCATATAAATCACCATTATCAATACTTGAATCCTTAACTCTTTATTATTATGACTTAGTTTGTGCTTAATATTAATGCAAGTTTTGATTATTTCTTAGTTCTAAAGCATAGTCTTATCATTATTTAGCTAAAAATTTATTGTTAACTTATTTAATTATTGGTTAATAATTAACTTTTGGTTTAATCATTGGTATGCATGTTCTTAGGTTAAGTTTACTATTGTTAATGTATGATTGTATTCTTCATAAGATATAATTTAGTATTAATTAAGGTAAGCCAAGATTAAGAAAGGTGTAACTAAGAATAGGTGAAAATTAAATTTACTTGAAAGATGATTTAATAGACATCTAGGAGGATTAACTCGGATTTTTATGTTAAGTGTTGGATTGTTCTTAATAAGAAAGTTATAATGCTTAGAATGATAATCTTGAGTTAAGTTATCTGGTTTTATTTATTTGAGTTCTTCATAGTCACTTGTGTTTCTCTTGAAATTAAGTCATAATAATATTGGTTAAGGTGGATAGTCCTTTAGTGAAAGTTGCTTTTTAAATTTGATTTAATTGTTTTAAAATCTTTTATTGTTTAGTTTGCTATTTTCAGTTTTAAAGTTTTATTTTTAGTTTTTAATCTTCAACTACATAACTTTTGGGATTTCTTTTATATCTTCTACACACAAATTACATTTTAAAATTCAAATCATTCACATAACACACAAATTTTCCTTGGATTCAATATTAGAGGGTCATAATTATATTTTTCTATATTACAAAGCAATTTAGTATACTTGTTAGACACCGGTCAGTGTTCTTGGGTAAGCAATCAAATGGTTTAGTAATAGAATTTAAATCACGAAATGTCATATTTTTGGAATATGAGTTTATGAAGTTAGGAGAAGTAAGTCAAGACTTTACTTTTTATGAAACTCAAGAAGATGAACTACCCGAATCTCTCTATTTGAGTGGGAAAAAATTGAAGAAGAAGGTTAAAACTCTCTTCTCAATAGTTTGGATGTTCAGGATCCATCCTCCAGTAGGAGGATGAGCATGCCTAACTCCAGTGGAAGTATAGACATTTAAGATCCTTATTTGAGTAGGAGCATAGAGCTTAATTCCAGTGGGAACATTTTGAACTATAATGAATATATGAGACATATTTATCAAGAATTGGAATTACAAAAATCTAAAAGAAAAAGTATTCCATGATGATGATTTTTTAGTTATCCCATAAGAATACCCAGCTAAAGATAAATGGATTAAAGCGATGGAAGAAGAAATGGCATCTATGATAGTGAACCATGTTTGAGAACTAGTTAATTTACCTGAAGGACATAAACCAATTGGGAATAAGTGGATTCTCAAAATAAAGTGAAAAGTTGATGGCAGTATCAAAAGATACAAGGCTCGGCTAGTCACTAAAAGGTTTACACAATAGAAAGAAATTGACCGTAAGAAAATTTTTTTCACTTGTTATTAGATTAACGTCAATAAGATTGATTCTAGCCTTGGTGGCTAGTTTGGATCTAGAGCTACATCAAATGGATGTAAAGACTTCTATCTTCAATGAAGGATTAAAAAAAAACTATATGGAGTAGCCTATAGGCTTCATTAAAGAAGGCAGCAAACATAAGATTTACCGATTGATGAGATCGATCTATGGCCTAAAGCAATTTTCGAGACAATAATATTTGAGATTTTATGAAAAAATCATGTCGAATAAGTTCAGTATGATTGATGAAGATCATTATGTTTACTCAAATAGCTCTGAAAATAAATTTTTCATTTTAACGTTGTATGTTATTATCGCTATCTTAAGAGACATACAATAATAAGGTTCTTGAACGATTTAATATCCAAAATTTAAATCCATAGTTAACTCCATTGTTAAGAATTGATTTCTTAGCAAACAATATGTGTTTTGAGATGCTAGATGAAATAGAACGGATGAGAAATGTTCCATATGCCACTGTTGACATAGTTAACTAAAATTAACACATAGTTATCTTATATTTCGGACAATAATCATGCATAAACATTAAAGAGTTAACCCAAGAACATGCAAATCATTAACTATGTCAAAATCAATTTTTAGTTATTTATTCAATAAACCAACAATCAATCTCAACACAATCAAAGATAAGAATATGCTCAAAACCAAGAAATAATCAATCGATATCGAAATTAAGCTCAAAATAAAGTCATAATAATGAGAATATAAGTTTTCAAGAATCCATTAGCAAAAGAAGAAAAACTATTTCCTAAACATTATTTAAAAACTAAAACAAAGTTGAAAAGAAAAAATAAAAACAAAAAAACAACGTAAAATAAACTAAGCTTAATTCTAAGATTGGATTCCTTTATTCTAAGATTGGATTCTTTCTCTGGTGTTTCAGACTGTTATTTATAGGCAAAATTGGTGGCAGAATCCTTCTCAAACTCCTGAATTAAAATAGGAAGCATATCCTCCTTGAATTGAAAAAATCGAAAAATCCTTCGTCGAATAGGAAAGCTTATGCGTGGCCATGGGTGTTTCTTTGTTAACCCACACTTGGTCACGGGTTGCTTTGTTCAATCTCTCACGTGGCCACTCATTTCTTGCTTCTTTCTTACACGTGGCCATGGGTTCATTCTCTTATAACTTCACGTGGCCACGTCTCATTCTCCTTTATACTTCACGTGGTCATGTATTGAACTTCTGGACCTCACGATCAATTATCTTGCATGAATTTTCCAATTTTACAATTTTGGCCCAAATCTTATTGCCTTTTTACAATTAAGTCATTTTTCTTGCAAAATAACCCTGAAAAATACCAAAATTTATAATTAACTCCAAAATCATAAAATTAACCAATTAAACTCAAATCTAATCTAATTAACACAAAATTAACCTAATTAAACACCTAAAAACATACTAAAAATACCATATAAATCACCATTATCAATACTTGAATCCTTAACTCTTTATTATTATGACTTAGTTTGTGCTTAATATTAATGCAAGTTTTGATTATTTCTTAGTTCTAAAGCATAGTCTTATCATTATTTAGCTAAAAATTTATTGTTAACTTATTTAATTATTGGTTAATAATTAACTTTTGGTTTAATCATTGGTATGCATGTTCTTAGGTTAAGTTTACTATTGTTAATGTATGATTGTATTCTTCATAAGATATAATTTAGTATTAATTAAGGTAAGCCAAGATTAAGAAAGGTGTAACTAAGAATAGGTGAAAATTAAATTTACTTGAAAGATGATTTAATAGACATCTAGGAGGATTAACTCGGATTTTTATGTTAAGTGTTGGATTGTTCTTAATAAGAAAGTTATAATGCTTAGAATGATAATCTTGAGTTAAGTTATCTGGTTTTATTTATTTGAGTTCTTCATAGTCACTTGTGTTTCTCTTGAAATTAAGTCATAATAATATTGGTTAAGGTGGATAGTCCTTTAGTGAAAGTTGCTTTTTAATTTTGATTTAATTGTTTTAAAATCTTTTATTGTTTAGTTTGCTATTTTCAGTTTTAAAGTTTTATTTTTAGTTTTTAATCTTCAACTACATAACTTTTGGGATTTCTTTTATATCTTCTACACACAAATTACATTTTAAAATTCAAATCATTCACATAACACACAAATTTTCCTTGGATTCAATATTAGAGGGTCATAATTATATTTTTCTATATTACAAAGCAATTTAGTATACTTGTTAGACACCGGTCAGTGTTCTTGGGTAAGCAATCAAATGGTTTAGTAATAGAATTTAAATCACGAAATGTCATATTTTTGGAATATGAGTTTATGAAGTTGGGATAAGTAAGTCAAGACTTTACTTTTTATGAAACTCAAGAAGATGAACTACCCGAATCTCTCTATTTGAGTGGGAAAAAATTGAAGAAGAAGGTTAAAACTCTCTTCTCAATAGTTTGGATGTTCAGGATCCATCCTCCAGTAGGAGGATGAGCATGCCTAACTCCAGTGGAAGTATAGACATTTAAGATCCTTATTTGAGTAGGAGCATAGAGCTTAATTCCAGTGGGAACATTTTGAACTATAATGAATATATGAGACATATTTATCAAGAATTGGAATTACAAAAATCTAAAAGAAAAAGTATTCCATGATGATGATTTTTTAGTTATCCCATAAGAATACCCAGCTAAAGATAAATGGATTAAAGCGATGGAAGAAGAAATGGCATCTATGATAGTGAACCATGTTTGAGAACTAGTTAATTTACCTGAAGGACATAAACCAATTGGGAATAAGTGGATTCTCAAAATAAAGTGAAAAGTTGATGGCAGTATCAAAAGATACAAGGCTCGGCTAGTCACTAAAAGGTTTACACAATAGAAAGAAATTGACTGTAAGAAAATTTTTTTCACTTGTTATTAGATTAACGTCAATAAGATTGATTCTAGCCTTGGTGGCTAGTTTGGATCTAGAGCTACATCAAATGGATGTAAAGACTTCTATCTTCAATGAAGGATTAAAAAAAAACTATATGGAGTAGCCTATAGGCTTCATTAAAGAAGGCAGCAAACATAAGATTTACCGATTGATGAGATCGATCTATGGCCTAAAGCAATTTTCGAGACAATAATATTTGAGATTTTATGAAAAAATCATGTCGAATAAGTTCAGTATGATTGATGAAGATCATTATGTTTACTCAAATAGCTCTGAAAATAAATTTTTCATTTTAACGTTGTATGTTATTATCGCTATCTTAAGAGACATACAATAATAAGGTTCTTGAACGATTTAATATCCAAAATTTAAATCCATAGTTAACTCCATTGTTAAGAATTGATTTCTTAGCAAACAATATGTGTTTTGAGATGCTAGATGAAATAGAACGGATGAGAAATGTTCCATATGCCACTGTTGTGTGTTGTCTAATGTATGCAATGTTGTGTACAAGACTTAATATATGCTATGTGATGGGCATAGTAAGTAAATATCAGTTTAACCCAGGTAAAGCAAATTGGAAAGCTGTGAAGAGGATACTTAGATATCTCATAGATACCACAAACTATTCTCTCTGTTATTAAAGAAAGGATATGCAATTGAAAGGATACTCAGATGTTGATTGGAGAAGTGATGTGCATGAGAGGAAATCCACTTCAGGATATGTATTCTTGCTTGGTAATGGTGTCATTTTATGGAGTAGCAAGAAGCCCCATCAACATTGGAAGCTGAATTTGTCGCTTCCTCTGTTGTAGTACAAAAGACAGTTTTTGCTGAAATGGTTTGTGAACTATTTGAGAGTAACTACCTTAGAGGAACTAGTGACAGTCTATGGTGATAGTCAATCGTCAATGGATGTATCGATATTAAGTATCAATAAATTAAAAATATTGTTCCACTAGAAGAATTGAACTTATAGTACATTTCTTGCTAAATATGATTGTAGATCCATTAACAAAAAAATATGTATTGAGAGAAGTGTTTTGAGATATACATTATATCTCAAGGTTTGCATAGGGTTTGATTTGTATTGTTTATGTGATCTGTTAACATTATTATTAATTTAATAAAGTTCATTATTTGGCAATACATGAGTGTGAATATTTATATGTGAACATTTACTGTTATTTATTATATGATTGAGCATGTCAGACAGAGAAGTAATCCACTCACACGTGTGTTTACCTTAATTTTGACAATGGATTGACAAAGATTAAGATGAGGTGATTTTTTGTACATAGGATGAACTTGAGAACCCATTCAAAATAAAAGTGTTGTCTTGCAAAAAATAAAATATTAGTCTTGTTAAGGTGCAAGATAAAGACATACATAAGATTGTATGCTTTGAATTGAGATCCAAACTAGATTAAGTGTAATCTTATGATAAGTTAAATGTAACTATCATGATCTGTCCAAAAGCCAGAAGTAGTCCTGAAGAAAACGAACTAAAGTTGAATGCTTCGGTACATTGCAACCTTATGCTTCTGTATGGTATTAAATAATAATAAGACATGCGCTCCTTTAAGGGAAAGGAGAGAACACCATAGCACATGCATCATGCCATGTGTATTTAAGTTGACTAAAGGAAGAAAATTTTATGTGAATGATCTCAAATTTTTTCTAGTGTGAGACCCTGATTTTCAACCCTCAAAACCCTTAACTTATACTAGAAGTATAGTTCAGTGTAGCTAGCTTAGTTAGTCTCCAAAGGGTCATGAAAAAATTTCGGACCGACGGATCTAACTAGAAAAACAAGTTGACTATGATGGATGGTATATAGTAAAAAGGGAAGATATTTTTCGATCACATTAGGTAGTTTCATTGTTCACCGGTATACATATTATAGTTTTTATAAGCAGAGACACAATAGTGAATACGAAAATTATTTTTATGAGATCATGAGATAAAACAACGAATGTGAGAAAACTATCTAGGATTTGGTATACAATTGTGCGAAGATATTGTTTTTCAAGAAGCTATATATCCCTAACAGGTGTATATCATTAGTATTCTCGATGTGTGCCGGTCACACGAACTATTTGCCCGTATGATAGGAGATAATGACTAAAAATCATTTCATCATGTGCGAGTGGGAGATGATAGAGTTTGGGATACGCCCATGACTCATGAGATGAGAAATTGGCCCCGATATTAACTTGATAATATCGGAACAGAAAATTTTATATATATATATATATATATATATATATATATATATATATATATATATATATATATGTAATGGATTTATTTATATTATTAATATTTAGTAACTGCCAATCTAATTGTCATAATTATTAAGATAATTTATGTTACATTAATTGAAGCCCTATATAAGAGCTAAAATTATTCATTTAAAAAGAGGAGAAAAATTAGAGATACCGAAACTCTGTTAGTCTCTCTCATTGTATATTTTCTCTTTATCTAAGGGGTTTTTAGTTCGTGAATCTATATTTTTATCCCGTAATTCGTGACACGTGTTTGAAAGGTTTTGCCAGTAACGTGAAACAATTGATTTCCGCTTCAACGATATACGTTTCGAGAGGTATTTATATTTATTTCTCGCAATAGATCTTAATATATATATATTCCTTCAGGATTATTAACAAATCAAATCAAATTTAAATTACAATTTTTTAAGATACATTCGTTTAATTTTTTTTATTTTAATCAATAACTTTCCGACAACTAGAATTGACAATTTTTTTAATCTAATACAAGAACTCAGTAGAAATGACTTGAATTAGCAATGAAATAAGTTTAATCTTCGCCTATATGATCAAACACAATTTAAAATTCATATATAATAACACCATGTTGATATATAGAAGAAAATCCAAAAAAGAGAACATTAGATATTTCAATATATAGTCTTACATAATATAGTACAATATGATATTAATTTAGATTTTAAACTGAAAATGCCTAAAGATCTGGTAGGATTTAATAAGCTTAACCAATTTTGGGGACCTCAGTGACAGTGGGATTGTCATCAATGAAGACCCGTCCCCTATAGCAGCGGAAGTCACCGGTCACCGCCGACCCTTCTTTGACGGTGAAGGCGGTCACGTTTGGGTTCTGCCTCATGATGATTATTGTTGCTGCCTCTCCATGAACGTCAACCATGGCCACGAACTCTTACCTAAGATCATTGAATTAATTTCCATATCAAATTTAATAGTAGTAATAGTCTAATAACAATATTAATGAAAATATTAAAAGAGAACTCACCTTCACAGCTAGGCATCTTTTCCTTCTTGTTTGTGAGTGATACTGACGAGTTTGCAAGTTGCATAAGGGGATATTTACAGCAGAAAAAGAATGGAATTAAGACCAAGAATCTTCTCTAAAATGAGACAGGCCGTTGAAGATTTTTTGAAGCTTATCAATTGTTTTAGCAGATAGCTTTGTTATTATTATTTTAGGGCATCTTCCATGAATGACACGACAAAATCATCTTTATTAAATTGGGCTGCTTAACAGAAACCAGGACCAATTCCAATAGAAACCAGACAGATGCTACATTTATACTTGAGGACCTTATTTTTCCATTATATCATGTGCTGTCGCGAAAAAATAAAATAAAAAATTATTTTCTCCGGTTGCGATTTTCTTATATCATTAAACTTGTTTTTTTTTTTTTTTGACATATTTATAGCTGCAATTTGCAGTCTTTAGCGTCCGGATTACCAACAAAATTAGTTCCAAACAAAGGTTTGATCTTTGTAATTGAGAGTGATTTTTTTTCAGAGGAAAAATATTATACTTGGTTAATGTTTGTTAAATTTGAAAAGATGAGAATGGAAAGAAAATAAAGTTATTTCAAACTTTCCATTCTTTTCAAACATTTATTTAAAAATTAGAAAACAAAAAAAAATCATGTGACATATTATCTCATTGTATCTTGAAAAATTAAAATATGCATCTGTTAACATAAGATTAAGATATGCATTTTTGTATTTTGTCAAATAGGAAAAAAATACTAAATTACCCACATCTCATTCTCTATCTTTCTCAAACTCTCTTTGTTGCCATTGGAGGAATGGTCATACCAATTCATCTACCGAACTTTGTTTCTTTACCTTGGGATAATTATTCCTTAATGTCTCTTATTTTAATTCAGACATTGTTTTTATTTTTATGTTATTAATTGCAGTAGTAAATTAACCTCAAATTTTATTTAGTTCTGCATTTTATTGCTCTAATTAGTGTTTGTTTTGTGATTATTTATATTCATTCAGCTACTGTGCTAATACCAATTAACGGTTGATCTTTAAACCTGATACTGAAGAGGCAAATAGTGGTAATAGTGAAATGATGTGTTTATTGTGCCCCTCTGGTAGGTGACATATGGTTCCCATCTTATTAAGGTTAAAAAATTTTTTCTGATATTATTTAATTTTAATTACCATGAATTTGAATGTTAACAAATAGTTTCAAATGATTTTGGAAATAAGCATATTTAAGTAAAATTTTTATTTCAGGGTAATATCAAATATTTATACAAACAAATTGAAAGAAAAAATATATTTTTCAATTATTTTAAAAAATTTAATAAACAACTGAAAAAAATTTCGAAATATTTTTCAGTATTATATTGACCATTTTATATTTTGGTCCGAAAAATATTCCAATTTTATTTTAAAACTTTTGCAAAATCTATAATTTAATCCATGAATTTTAACGTTTTTACACATTAAATTCCTATACTTTTAAAACTATATATTTAGTCCCTACATTTTTTGAAAAGAACACATTAAGGTCAAAATGGATTGTACAAACAAAAGTGTAATACACGTTATGTTAAAATCGCATGTATTTTAAAGGAATGCTATTATTTTTAATGTCTATTTGGACTTAATATGTAACACCCTTATTACTATCACACTATGCTCCAGAGGATTACTCACCAAGATATCCTGGTCCAAACATGCCTCTTTCATCCCTTTATCTCGTGCCAGTTCTGTGCTAATGTAAGAATGTGTAGAGCCAGGATCAATCAATGCATGCACAGAATCAGATAACAGAACAAACTTACCCATAATTACATCGGGAGCATCATCTTCTTCTTAGGCTCTAACAGCATATATTTGTCCCACTGATCGCCTCTGTCCTTAAAATGATTGACCAGCTGGTCTAGAGGCTGATGTATTAGGAGCAGCTCCCCTACCACGTCCTCGTGGAGCTGATGACCCTGTACTAGATGCTGGTAAGGCGGCTGGAGCAGTTTGTTGCAAAGGACAGTCTCTAATACGATGATCTTGGGATCCACATCTAAAACAAGCTTCGGTCAATAATCTGCACTCCCCAGAATGCATCTTGCCACAGTGTTCACACAATACTGGTATCCCACTATCTCTGCCTTTGGGTGCACTGGAAGCTGTGGTGGCTGTGGATTTACCCCAGGATGCATTGCCCTGTCCCCGGCCTGCTGGTGGGTGACCCTAAAGTGCCTGCTAACCCTTCTGTTTCTTACCCTGTCCAAACTTGCCACTACTCTGCCCCTGCTTCCTCTTTTGTTGAAACTTGGACTGTCTCTCAGCTTGCTCAGCTTGAGTGCTTTCTAATTTGATAGTCGCTTCAATCATGGATCGCAGATCTAGGTATTTTTGAGCCCCAATAATCTGGCTCAGCTCAGTATGCAATCCTCTCTCAAATCACTGGCATAATCTCTCCTCTATGGCCTGACTCTCATCAAGATAAGCGCTCAAATGCTCAAACTCTCTATCATACTCTGCCGCTGTGTGGTTACCCTGTTTCAACCTTCAGAAGGCATCGTACATAGCAATTTTATACTCCGATCCGATGTATTTCTTCTCAAACTGATCAATAAAGAACTTCCAGTTTAACCAGTCTACTGGCGTGTGCTTTCTAACTGAGTTCCATCAGATAAATGCTGGACCCTGAAGCAAAGCAACTATGCCCTCAAATTTTTCTTCCAAGGAACTGTGGGTAATTTCAAACAGTCTCTTGATCTTAAACAACCACTCCTCTGCTGTTGCAAGTGTTAAAGGATCACGCCCTGAAAAATCTTCAGCCCCAAGTCTTTTTAACTACTCCAAAGTAGATTTTCTTTTGGGCGGAGCAGGTGGCTGAATTTGCACTACTGATGGCGTGCCTGGGCCTGGGCAATTTGAAGTCGCTGCTAAATATAATCTGACATCAGATTGAAGAAGTTCAGCTGAGGAGGAGGAGGTGGAGGAGGCGCTATTGGTGGAGGTTGTAACACCCTTATCACTCTTAATACTGTTTCGGTATGACATAGACTAAAAAAAAATTTTTATCTTACTTTTATTATTATGATAACAATTTGTCAATGACTTATAACTGTCCGATTTACTATGCATTTAATAAAATTTTTGCAATATAACAGCTGTACAGGTACCAGCCTCCTGAAACGCGAACAATTACACACAGTCTCTCGGAGACACAACAATCAATAATAACAATCATAAACATTCATTTCAATCTTATACATATATCCAAAACATAATCCTACTAATATAGCTTCTGTTTAACATTTACGTAACCAAATATAACTTTATATACATGCCAAGTCTTTATAACAAAAATTTCTAAAAGAAGTCTTGTAACTTGTATTCTCGCTCCAGCTTCTAATTACTTGCACGCAGTAAAAACTACGCACTGAGCACTCAACATGCTCATGATGACTAGCAATCGATACATTTCCTAAAATTATCATCATTATTTTCAAGCAATATCTTATACAAAGAAAACACTTATAAAATCATTAAATTACTTATTAAAGCATCAATTTCAATTTTTCTATAATATTATTCATTTTAATCGCGTAATTATAAGTTTGCCATTATTAAGCTTATTTTTAATCTTTGAACTAATAATTGAGGCATTTTACATTCTTATATACTTATTTTGACATTTATATGAAAAATTATATTTTATTCCTTATTAACTATAAAATTCACTTTTTAAGCAATTTAACTATTATCTGACTATTTTGTCCTTATTTAAGCAATTCTTACTTTGTTTGCTTAATTTATGCACTTTGAGAAAAATTATTATTTTGCCCCTAAACTTTCTTTTTCTTTCACTTTAGTCCTTTTCCACTCTTTTTGTTACTTTTCATTATCTTTTCACATTTTTATTAATTTACTTCCATTATGCCCCTAGTACAGACCCGGTAGAAAATCTCGGACCGGATACACGAAATTAATATGGATCTCATGGTGTAAAAGAGAAATGATTCACAATGAACCATTTTCATAATACTGTACTTTTCACTTTCACTTTACACTTAAACTATGAAAATCAAAGATCCTACACATAGCAAAGCAAGTCGCCATGACTTGCACCGCGGTAAAGGGTATTCCTATGGCTAACCAACTATATCCAGAATTAGTTTTTACTGCCAGACTAATTCTAAGGGCACAGTAATAATTACTTTATTAATCTTTTTAATTCCCAAAAAATTCATCGGTTGACTTTTTATTTATTTTTTTATTGATTATAATTTAATTTCATATTAATTCACCTTTTTAGACATTTTTATGCAATTATTCATTAATAATTCAATTATTTTCATTATACAAATTCACATTAAATTTTCAATAAAATCCTAATAATTTCAATAAATTTCAATAAAATTTATTTATGCATTAATTATTAATTACTATCATTTTCTACTAAAATCATTAATTATTTCACAATTTTTCACAACTTTAGCTATACACATACACCTTACATAAGCTTAGAAATTCCAAAATTAATTCCAAATATTCAATAAAAATTCATGGACACTTATTAATGTTTTTATAATTAGTTTAGGCTAATATACATTATTTTTATGCAAATTTCCATCAATTTTCCTTAGCGAAAATTTCGGCCACCAACCTAAAAATTTTCTTTCTTTCTTTTTAGCTTCCATTTTATCTCCTTTAAGGTTCAATTTCGTTTACCCTAAACAAAGTTTATCAATTAATAACTTTAAAAATTTTTACCCTAATTACATAAAAGAATTAAATTCATAAACTTAGAAAATGTAAAGATTTACTAGCCACTTACATTTTTCACTTGATTTAGGAAGTCTAAACCTCCTTATCCTTGCCTTTATTCCTTGAAAAGCCTTCTCCTTCTTCCACACCTACCATGGTCGGCCACAAAACCTTAGTTTTCTTTATTTTTTTGTTCTCAAATGAAAAATCCAAGCTCATAATCATATTATAAACCCAAAAATCTATGGAAAAATACTAAAGAACAAATTTAAATCACTAAATTTCTCAAGTTTAATCTTACCTCTTTTTCTTTCGTTTACCCTAAACAAAGTTTATCAATTAATAACTTTAAAAATTTTTACCCTAATTACATAAAAGAATTAAATTCATAAACTTAGAAAATGTAAAGATTTACTAGCCACTTACATTTTTCACTTGATTTAGGAAGTCTAAGCCTCCTTATCCTTGCCTTTATTCCTTGAAAAGCCTTCTCCTTCTTCCACACCTACCATGGTCGGCCACAAAACCTTAGTTTTCTTTATTTTTTTTGTTCTTAAATGAAAAATCCAAGCTCATAATCATATTATAAACCAAAATATCTATGGAAAAATACTAAAGAAAAAATTTAAATCACTAAATTTCTCAAGTTTAATCTTACCTCTTTTTCTTTCTCTACTTGATTTCTCCACTTTCCTTGCTCAAATCAATCAATAGAAGCTATTTTGGTGATCAAGAGAGATGGAACTACAACTCTTATGTTGGAATTTATGGAAGATTTTGAGTGATTATAAAGCAAAAGAGAGAGAAGGATGAAGGAGGGTTGGTTCGGCCAAGGAGAGGAGAGGAGAGAGCTGCTGCATTTTTTGGAAAATTCTACAGATTTTTATCTCTTTATATAGCTTTCAATGGGCCTAAAATTGGGCTTGATCCATGGACTTAGCCCAATAAATTCCTAAGGCCCAATTTAGGCATTTTAAGACCCAATGAAATTTCTCTCTCTTCTATCTTTCAAACCACTCCAAAAATAATTCCATCACTCTTATCACATCAAAAATAGCTTGCACACAAATTTTTAGCTCAAACAGAGTTCGTTATCGATCCGATTCAAACTTATCGGTTCTATTCAACAACTGCCGGTATCACCGAAAATTTTAATTCTCATTACTAAAATATTCTACATAAAAATTAGTGCAGACATGCAAAATTTGGTAATTTTTAGAGTTCATTTACTATTTTTAATAATTTATGCAAAATCAAATTACCTTCTCTACTAGAAAAATTGACTTCGCTACTTTTTTCGTATTTTTGACCTTTGGAGGCCCATTTGACCTCAATTTCACTTCAAATTTCAACCCCGGACTCACCATGACCAATACTTTCTGATGGTCCAATAAAATATTTTTAACTTCCGGATGTCCTTTCGGGCTCGAAAAATACTATTTACTATTGAGAAGTACTGTTCACGGGTAACCCGATGTTGAGGCCATTACATTTCTCCCCTATTAAAAGAAATTTCGTCCTCCAAATTTACCTGAACTGAAAAGTAGAGGATAATACTGTCTCATCGTTGCTTCAGGTTCCCATATCGCTTCTTCGACATTATGGTAATGCCACAAGACTTTCACCAATGAAATCTGTTTGTTTCGAAACTGTCGGACTTTCCTAGCCAAAATCTTTACTGGTCTTTCGTCATAGCTCATGTCAATCTGAACCTGTATCTCTTCTGGTGCTATCACATGACTTGGATCAGACCTGTATCTACGAAGCATAGACATATGAAAGACATCATGTATCTTCTCCAAGGCAGATGGCAGTTTCAATCTGTAGGCCACGGGACCCACTCGCTGAAGTACTTCATATGGTCCAATAAACCTAGGGCTTAACTTGCCATTCTTGCCAAATCTCAAAACTTTCTTCCATAGAGATACTTTCAGAAAAACCTTATCTCCAACCTGGAACTCGATATCTCTCCTCTTCAAATCTGTATATGACTTTTGACGATCCATAGCTTTTTTCAATCTGCTTTTAATAATCTGGACCTTTTCTTTAGAGTCACGAATCAAGTCCCATCCCAAAAGTTTCCTCTCACTCAGTTCAGTCCAGCACAATGGAGTTCTGCACTTTCTACCATATAAGGCTTCAAAATGAGCCATTTTCAGAATGGATTGATAGCTATTATTGTAGGCAAACTCGGCTAATGGCAATTGTCTTTCCCAATTAGTGCCAAACTCAAGAACATAGCATCTAAGCATATCTTCCAATATCCAAATCACTCGTTCTGATTGGCCATCAGTCTGAGGATGAAATGCTGTGCTAAGGCAAAGTATAGTACCCAGAGCATCCTGAAAACTCTTTCAAAAATGGAAAGTAAACTTGGGATCCCTATCAGACACAATAGATGTGGACACTCCATGCAATCTAACCATTTCCTTTATGTAGAGTTCTGCCAGCCTGGTCAAAGTGAAATCCATCCGTACTGGCAAGAAATGAGCTGATTTGGTGAGGCGGTCAACGATTACCCAAATGGCATTATGCTTCCACTGAGTCACAAGTAAATCAGTCACAAAATTTATGGTCACCTGATCCCATTTCCACTCTGGAATAACAAGTGGTTGAAGTAGTCCTGAAGGAACTTGATGCTTTGCTTTCACCTGTTGACATGTCAGACATTTACTCACGAATTCAGTCACATCACGCTTCATGCCTGGCCACCAATAGAAAGCTTTCAAATCCTGGTACATCTTGTTACTTCCAAGGTGCATGGCTTAGCTACTATGGTGTGCTTCTGACAGAATCTTTCTCTTCAATTCTTCCTAAGCTGGCATACAAAGTCTTCCTTTGTAATAAAGACTTCCATCACTAATCAGTGAATAATCACTTTCATTGCTATGCTGAAGCTTGTTTACAATAGCCATTAATCGATCATCTTCTTTCTAGGCCGTTTTTACTTGATACACAAAGTCAGGTTTAACTTGGAATTCAGCTATTATAGCTCCATCTGCTGCCAAACTTGTAACACCCTTGCTGAACAGTCTAACCGAAACAAGTGGTAAGTAGGAAATTTTTTTTTCCTACGGACCATTTGTCAGATACTGGTCATTGACCCTTTGAGGAGCAATGCACTGAGTGACAATTTCAAAATCAGCAAGATTTTTCTTTTGAATCTTAACTATTCCATCGACTCCAAGCTTGTCCAAAAAGGAAATTACTTATAACTTAAGTAAGCCGATAAACTATAATTGTCCAAGTGACTGATTACCAAATAAAAATCCGGCAATATAACGCCTAAAAACTTAACTATTCCACCTGAAACATCAGACAATTTCCTCAGCCCATCAGGGGCACAACAATACAAAAATAATTTCATCAAGCATCTCATTCATCCATTCTCATTATTAATCACAATTCCTAAGATAAGTCAATAATACAAATTACACTCTTAAGTCACTATAATACTCCAAAATAGAAACAATTTACATAAAAAAACGACTCGCTACATCTGTGAACTTCAAAAGATGAATTGCTCGAAACTAAATCCCTTCTTCTGATGGTTGAGCCGAAGCAGCTGTCTAACCAAAAATAAGTCTATCCAGCTACCTACACGGATAACAAAACCCGTGTTAAGCTATAAAGCTTAGTGGGGACAGAATAATCTAAAGATAATCTTTTAAACATGTAATATCAATTATACAAATACAAAGTTAATAACACTCTTAATAGATACCTTCAATTATCTTAGATCCCAGTTCTTACATTCAGCAATAAAACACAAGTATAAGCAACAGAACATCTTACTTACATAGGCAATAAAACTTAATAACTTAGTAATCAATGCATTACTCATTGCTACCACAAAAGACATCCGGCATATTTCTTTCATACATCTACATCATTTAAAACATAGTATGCAATCCAAATTTACTTCCATGTAATCATTAAATAATCTTAACAAGGTGAACAATATAATACTTAATACCATAGTGTGCCATACCTTATATACTTGATCGATATCAGAGTGATATACATACCTATACATAAATACATAGATACATAATGTTTTTATAGAATTAAATGATCACATACTCATCAACATTATAACTTTCAATTTAATATCCATTTGATGTACTTATACAAAAGGATAATTCTTATGCACATTAATTTCGAACTATAACATTTCTTATCTTTTATACTTTTTAACTTATTTTCATATTAATGCCCCTAGAACAGTACCGGAGTGGAAATGGGACCGAGTGACCATGGATTTTGTGACAAGCTTGCCACTGACTCAGAAGAAGCATGACGCCATCTGGGTGATTATAGATCGACTTACCAAGTCAGCTCACTTTCTGCCCGTACGGATGGACTATCCTTTGTCTAAACTGGCAGAATTGTACATTAATGAGATAGTAAGATTGCATGGAGTGCCATCTTTCATTGTTTCTGACAGGGATCCGAGGTTTACTTCTCGATTCTGGCGCAGTTTTCAAGATGCTTTGGGTACGAGGCTTTACTTTAGTACAGCCTTTCACCCTCAGACAGATGGCCAGTCCGAGAGAGTGATACAGGTTTTGGAGGATATGCTCAGATGTTGCATTCTAGAGTTTGGATCCAGTTGGAAAAAGCATTTACCTTTGGCAGAGTTTGCATACAATAACAGTCACCACTCCAGCTTGAAAATGGCTTCTTTTGAAGCCCTATATGGTAGAAAGTGCAGAACTCCTCTATGTTGGACTGAATTGAGTGAAAGGAAGTTAGTAGGTTCTGATTTGATCCGTGATTCTGAAGAGAAAGTTCGAGTCATTAAAGGTAGATTGAAAGAAGCTGCGGATCGTCAGAAGTCCTATGCTGATTTGAAGAGGAAAGACATAGAGTTTCAGGTGGGAGATCGAGTTTTCCTGAAAGTATCTCCATGGAGAAAGATCTTAAGATTTGGAAAGAAGGGCAAGTTAAGTCCTAGATTTATTGGCACTTATGAGATACTTCAGCGAGTGGGTCCCGTAGCGTATCGATTAAAGTTGCCTTCTGAATTGGAAAAGATACATGATGTGTTCCACGTATCTATGCTACGTAGATACAGATCGGATCCTAGTCACGTGATTACACAAGACGAGATTCAAGTGGCTGATGATATGACATATGAAGAGGAACCAGTGAAAATCTTAGCAAGAGAAGTCCGACAACTCAGAAATAAGCAGGTTCCATTAGTGAAGGTACTGTGGCACCATCACAATGTAGAAGAAGCTACGTGAGAACCAGAAGCCACTATGAGATATCAGTATCCCCATCTCTTCAATACAGGTAAATTTCGAGGACGAAATTTCTTTTAGTAGGAGAGAATTGTAATGGCCTCAACACCGGTCTGGCCGTGAACAGTAAATTCCGATGGTGAATAGTTCATCCGGGCCGTAAAACGGACCCGAAAGTGAAAAATATTTTATTTGACCATCGGGAAGTATTGGTCATGGTGAGTCCGGGGTCGAAATTTGAAGTGAAATCGAGGGCAAATAGACCTCCGAAAGTCAAAAATACGAAAAAAGTAGCGAATCAATTTCCCTGGTAGGGAATGTGACTTGATTTTGCATAAATTTTTAAAAATAGTAAATGAACTCCAAAAATTGCCATATTTTTCAGATCTTCATGAAATTTCATGTAGAATATTTTGGTATAAAGAAATAAATTTTTCGGCGATGTCGACAGTTGTCGAATCGAACCAGTTCGGTTGAATCGGACCAGTAACGGACTCCGATTGAGCCGAAATTTTGTGTACTACCTAATTTTGATGTGATAAGAATTATGGAATTGAAATTGGAGTGATTTGGAGTGAGGAAATGGGAAAAATAATTTTGGGCTTTAAATTAGGTGTTAATGGGCTTTAACTAATTAACTAAGCCCATTAACCTAATTCAAGCCCACAAAGCCCAAAACCCAACCTATATAAAGAGGGAAATCTCTAGAATCAGCCAGCACATCATCTTCTTCCTCCTCTCTTCCTCTTGGCCGAATAGCTCTCCACCATTTTTGTTGAATTTTTCTTCATTTCTCTCTCCATTTCACACCAAATTAAGCCACCTAATAATAATTTCTGCCTCTCTAGTTAAGTTTTGTGACCTCCTCTCTTCAAATCAAGGAAGGAAATCAAGAAAAATAAGGAGAGAGAGTTTAGGGTTTCATTTGAGGTAAGTGAAACCAATGGGTTAAAAATTTTTCTAAGGTGCCTACTTATGTTTGTGGGTGCCTAGAGTTCAATTATGATGTTATTTTTAGCATTTGAGGTTGAAAAATTAGAGTTCTAATGGCTTGAAAATTCGGCTTCCATAGGGAATCAAGGAGACTTGCAAGCTTCCAAGGCTAAAGGCAAGGAAAAGGAAACTTAGGCATCCTAGAACAAGAAAGGAAGGTTAGTGGCTAATAAATCTTAGTAATTTCTTTGATTCCAATTAAGTACCCTTTATGTAAGTTAGGGTTTATGTGATAAAATGATGATTTAAATGAAGTTAATGATGAAATAGTGTAACTAGACCTTGAATAAGCATATTTAAATGTTTAAATGAATTATTGAATATTTATATAGTATACTTACCTTGATGGCCGAATTGCATCCTAAAGAAAACCTAAGTGGATTTTGTGAATTTTAATGAATTTAAGCTTTTAAATGATACTAGAAATGAAATAATATGCTTAGAAATTTTTATGGAATTTATTGAAATTAAATGAATATTTTAAAGAATATTTTCAATTATATAAGTAATGAAAAAATGGCATTTACGTGAATTAAAATGCAAATTGATGAGAAAGTGAATGATTTTGGTGAATTATGGTAGAATAATTCACAATCTATGTGAAAGAATGAAAAGAAATGAATACGAGTATTTTCGAGTAATGAAATAATGAAAAAAATTAAGTTTGATTGAAATTTTGATGAAATTGTGCCCTTAGAATTAGTCTGACAGTAAAAGCCTAGCTCAGAATATAATTGGCTAGCCATAGGGACATCTGTACCGCGGTACAAGTCACGGCGACTTGCTTAGTTATGGTAGGATCACTGATCGCCATAGCTTCTGTTTGTACCTGGTATCTGCTACGTGGAAAAATGATCGTTGAGATTATTTTTCAGTCTATATGTGGCCCATGGGGGTCCACGTCCCGAGTATCCAGTCTGAGAATTTCTGTCGGCACTTTACTAGGGCCATGAAATGAAATGAAAGTGATAATAAGTTAAAAGAAATGCAGATAATGATAAAAACGAAGTTTAAAATGAAAAAAAGACTTAAATGAAAGAAAATAAAAGTTTAGGGGCAAAATGGTAATTTTGCCAAAATAGGTAATTAATAGGTAAATATAAGTGAGAAATGATTAAAAAGGGCAAAATATTAATTTTGAAGACCTAACAAGGTCAATAAGATAAGATTTTATAGTACAGGGACTAAACTGTAATTTTACCCAAAAGTAGTGAAATAAGAAATAAATGATGAATAATGATGAAACTAATGTAAAGGAAATGAAAGTAAATGACCATAATGGCAAAATCGTAAATATTAAGGAAAAAGAACATTTTTGGAATTTAGCAAAATTTTGAGGACTAAAAAGGAAATTAGTCAACCGTTATGAAATAAAGGAGAAAAAAAATGTAAATAATGTGAAAAACCACTGTTTTCACTAAAATGTGCTGAAAATGTTAAAATGTACTTATTTTGAAATTAATTGATTAAATAAAGTATATTGAAGAAATAAATATTGCAAAGGAAGTATTAGGATTGTTAGACACCACTGGGCATAGTTTATGCTCAGCATGTAGTTTTTACTGCATGCAAGTACAGCGCTGGAGGAGCAGTGATGCACAAAGTGAAGGAAAAGAAATTTTGTTATTTAGTACATTATGTAAACTTTGGCATGTATATAAATGATTAATATGTATAAATATTTGGATATGTAAAGATATGTAAATAGACATATATGTGTATGATTGTGATTATGATATGTTTGAAGTATTGGATGTTTGATGGAGATTTTGGAGAAAAGGGAATGATTGTTATAGAAGTGTTGTGCCTCTGAGAGGCTGTGTGTTGTCTGATTTTTCAGGAGGCTAGTCAAAATACAGCCGTTATATTGCCGAAATTTTATTACGTGAATAGTAACCCGGGACAGTTATAGGTCATCGACTACCTAAGAAATTAGTAATATCGAATTTGGTGTTATTTAAAAGTTAATTAAAAGAAAAAAATAAAATTTCCGATTTGCGTGAACTGTTTCGTATGATCGGAGTGATAAGGGTGTTACAAAACTCAAATTGGTATTCATTGCTCGAAGAGCTGACATGAATTTTTTGCAAAGTGCATCAGCTACTATATTCGCTTTTCCTGGATGGTAGTCGATATAACAATCATAGTCTTTAATCAACTCCATCCAACGTCTTTGCCTGAGGTTGAGTTCCTTCTGGGTAAGCAGATACTTCAAACTCTAGTGATCCGAATAAATATAACATTTCTCTCTATACAAGTAATGCCTCCAAATCTTTAATGCAAAAGTAATGGTTGCTAACTCTAAATCATGAGTAGGACTGTTCACCATCGGGAAGCACTGTTCACGACTGATTCGGTGTTAAGGTCATTACATAATATATTCTAATAGATAAATTTAATGACCCAATGTATAGGTTTGAAAATTCAGGAACTCAACGTGTAAATACATAAAAGTTCAAGGATCTAATGTTTAGTTTTAAAAGTATAGGAATTCAATGTGTAAAAACGTTAAAATTCGAAAATTAAATTATAAATTTTTGGAAAAAATTATTATTTGGTCCCTAAACTTTAGCACTTTTCGACATT
The DNA here is from genome assembly GCA_037975025.1 of Excoecaria agallocha. Taxonomy (NCBI): domain Eukaryota; kingdom Viridiplantae; phylum Streptophyta; class Magnoliopsida; order Malpighiales; family Euphorbiaceae; genus Excoecaria; species Excoecaria agallocha. The sequence goes on from JBBPFJ010000026.1 coordinate 66,964, forward strand.
AATGGATCCCCGAACTTCAAAAACTACACATTGGATCCTCCAACTTTTCACGTGGTACACATTGGGTCCTAAATGAATCTTTTTTATAAGAGTGCATCTCATGCGACGCTAAATGCGCGTAAGCTGGGATTTAAAAACCTGTGGGATCCACTTATTAATAAAATAATTACTTGATTTTCACATTAGATGTTAAAGTGGTCAACCAACCAAAACGTATCGTTTTGGCTTTGAAAACCAAAACACAACGTTTGCCAAAACAACAAAATAACCAAAACGCAATGTGTAGGCATGTATTATAACCCCAAATGTTAAATGCACCATTTAGCCAATTGAGTATGAAGCCAACGCACAACGTAGCTTTTTGATGAAACAAGAATTACTATCTGTAATTCTTAAAGGCAGAAAGAGGGGGAAGGTGAGTGTGAAGAGAGGGAGAAATTGGGAACTTTGGGTTCAACGTGTGAGAGTTAATCAAAGAAATTGCTAGAAATTTCTTGCTTAGGATCGTGATCGAATGGCGAATTAAGGATTTTGAAATCAAAGCAAACAACGGAAAGAAGTGAAAACGTCATCTATCAAAGTGAAAGATAACAGCGTAAGTTTCTTTTTTAACTTTTTTTGTCTTAAATGAGGCTGATAATAGCTTGTGTGAAGGTTGCTATGTGTATTTCACATGATTGTGGCTTGTGGTCCCTAGATGAATTTAGTGTGTTGTCAATTGACAAAATAGAGGGAATAAAAAAAGTTTTGTTGTTTACATTTTGTGTGAAGTGTGTGTATTTTTTATTTTAAATAGAATTTGTCCTTTTTTAGTAAACTTTTTTTTACTTTTATATGTGGTGGGTGCAGAATGGATTCATAATATTTTTTATTAGTAGTAAACCATGGAGGTAAATTTAAAGCAGGGAGGAATGGACTTAGTAAATACATAAGTGGGACATCTAATATCGTTGAACAGTAGTTTGACTTGGACCATCTTACCTATCTGAACTTCGTGTCCTGTGTAAAAGAATTAGGGATAGATTGATTTAGCGCTATCTATATCAAGGATCCAAAATAGGATATTTTATTCAAATCACAGATGATAAAAATATTCGGTGTGTACCAAAATTGGTAATTGGGTGTGAAAGGATAGAATTATTTGTTGAGAATGGGGAGGAAGCAATGAATACTGAGGCAGATGTTGAGCAACAGAATAAGATTGGTGAAGATGAAAATAGGGAGATCTAAGAAGGTGATTATGAAACTGAGCCTTTAGTTGACATTAATGTGGTGACAGATGACGAAGATGAGAAAGTTCAACATGCTAGAGGAAAATTGAGGGTGTAATATCCTTATAAAATTGTACCGAACGTATAGTGATCAGATGTCACAACAGAAAGGCGATAACGAATATGTCTACATTAAACAATCTGCTATTTTTTTTTCTTAAAACACAAGTACAATTGTTCCATATAACATATCCATATGGAAAACATAAGTACAATTAAATATTACACAAGTATAGTTCATATGTTATACCTCCAATATATATATGTCATGCCAACTAACATCCTTGAACTCTACTTTGATCCTGATTAACATTGTAGCCTCGGCTACCTATCTTTCTATCTTTATAACTTATGCGCTGTCAACAAATTATGCGTTGAGCATCTAAATGTCCAGTGGTGGATACATAAACCAAACTTTTCACAAAAATATCATTCACACATACACATATACTTATGCATACGCACATACATACACATATGCATGCTTCCATGAGCATTATTTAACCTTAACAATTCATTTTATCATTTTGATGCACATCATATATTCATGCACACATGCATTCAACATAGAACACTGTTTAAATCATTCAATAGGATACAATTGTTAGTTTTATCTTTTTAACACATCACTTAGTATGATTGCCATTTTTATGCTTATTTTTCATTTAATTACAATATTAACTCTCAATTATATTTAATTACGTTAATATCGATAATTGAACTCCTTTAATCATCATTCACTGTTTATTATGTAATTTACAATTTTGATTCTTAACATGCTATTTTCTTGTCATTTTACACTTTAATACTGATTTTTTTCACTCTTTACAGATACGTTCACTCATACTTGGGAAATTATCTTCATTCTTTTATTCATTACACAGTCATTTAATCATTCGGATATACCTTCATTCATTTAGTCATTTAGACAACTATCCAACCGTTTATTTTAAAAAAGGTCTTCTTATTTTTGCCACATTTACTCTTAAGGTTTAATTGTTCCTCTCTTTTATTTTTAATACATGTTATGACACAAGAAATTACAATTTAATCCCAATTTTCACTTTTGATCCATATCTTACCATATAATAGGGTTCATTTATAATTTTATTTTTCAATTAACATTCTATTTACAATTTTGCTATCAGTTTACTTATTTTAAGATTAAATTCATTATTTAGCATACAATTTATCAATTAGTCTTCGTTTTAATATTTTCATGTTAAATTGCTTTTTGATCCTCCAAAACTACAAAAGATTACTTTTAAGCTGTTTGTTTACTATTTTATCATTCTTTATTCATATATTCATGATTTTATCACTTTTACCCATTAAATTCATTATTTGGATAAATTATTATTTTGACCTTAAACTTTTCATTTTCTTTCATATCGGTCCTTTTTCACTTTCATTTCAATTCACACTTCACATTTTGTACTTTTATATCATTATTACCACTATGCCCTTAGTACCCTCCCGACAGAATTCTTCAGATCGGATATACGAAATGTGGACCTTGCGGATCCAAAGTAGTACAGTACATTAGGGGATGACTCCAAAGGACCAATCCACCTTAGATTAGATCAGAACAGAGCAGTCATAACAGAAACTATGGGAGATCATTACGATCCTACCATATCAAAGTAAGTCGCCATGACTTGTACCGCTGTATGGGTGTTTCTATGGTTAGCCAATTATATCTTCAACTAGATTTAAACTGTCAAACCACTACTAAGAGTAACATTCTTTGCTCATTCCATAATCACTTTTCACACTTCTAATATTTTATTTGCTTTTTTATTTCAGTACACTGTCCATTCAATTCTTTTTTGTCATTTCAGTATACTATTCATTCAGTTCTTTCTTCACTTTTACACATATGACTTTTTCACTTGCTTTTACATTTCATTTACCAACTATTCTACTTTTTCATCACTTTTACACATATTATGAATTATCTCATTATAATTCATTATTTTTACTCATTTTATGAATTATTTCACTATAATTCAACAATTTCATTTCAAACATAATACAATTTCATTCTAAAAAATATTTATATAAATTTCATACCAATTAATACCATGACTTTGGTATAATTTTCAATTTAATTCTTAATTTTTTATTTAATTGCAAAAATTGTCCTTTTTACACTTTAATTATAAAATTGCCACTAGTTTACTTATTTTCATTTCGTATTCATTTATTGGCATACAAAATTACCATTTGATCCTTATTTTAACTTTTCATGCAAAAAATTTATTTTAATCCTTATAATTCATAAAAGTTCATTTCAGGCTATTTTCCCACGATTTCTTTCCATTTTTACCCTTTATTCACTTCTTTGTCCTTTTTGCTCACTAAACTCAATATTTGGATAAATTATCGTTTTACCCCTAAACTTTTCATTTCTTTTCAATTAGATCCTTTTTCATTCCAAACCTCATTTTTACTTTACTTTTTACATTTTTCATTCACATTACCATTATTTCTTTCTTTTTCAACACTTAAACTTTTATATAAGAAAAAATTATTGTTTAGTCCCTGAACTTCATTGCTTTATAGTTTTATCCCTCTAGTTCATTCTTATTTATAAAATTGTCATCGGTTCTATACTTTATATTTTTAATTCATTATACTTTTATGGAACGACAATTTAATTCCTAGAACGGTTGATTTACCATTTTATATTTTTTTTATTAAATTATAAAAATACCCTTTAGTTCATTTTATTTACAAATTTTCTACTATTATACATTTTGCACTAATAATTCACTATTCTTTTGTAAAAATTTGGTTTAGTCCCAAGATTTCATTTTATATATATATTCACACTTAACACTCAATTAATTATTCATTTCAATTAATTAACCTTTATCTTACTTGGCTTACCATTTTTATCATTTTTTCTCAATATTTTGCAAATTATAATTTTTGCCCTTGAACTTGTAATTTCTTTCATTTAAATCTTCCTTTCTTTTTTTTTATTATTTTATCAGTGTAACTTCATAACATACCAATAATGCATATTACACACTTAATATACATTTTCAATTAAAATATAAATTAAGTATACTTATATATATATATTCAGCCAACACAATTATTTTTCACACATAATTTATTTTGATCTATTTAACACTTGATCTATATAATTAATTAATCATTATCACTAATTTACACTTAATTGATCATACACATTAAAAATCATTATAGTAAACCTAATTATTCTATTCAACCATCTCAAGTTCTTCGCCTCAAATTTATTTTCTTTCATTTTTAATTAATCAAAACATCACTTTTAATCCATTTAACCATTTCTATAACAATTACTCCAATTATTCATGCATCAATCATATACATACATAACATACATAACCACAAATCAATGAAAATTAGGGGATATTGTATCCACTTACCTTGTACTCTTGTTCTTCATACTCTAAGTCTCCTATCTTTTGCCTTTAACCTTGGAAACTCTTTCTCCTTTCTTATTATCTATTATGTCTGAAAATACAAAGACACAAATCCATTAATTCCTTGCTTTCTTAATTAAATATAATTACATATACATGCTCTACATCCTTCAAACTATCTATAGAAACCATTAAATCAAATTAAAAATGTCAAAATTACTTACCTCAATTTTAGTATACAATCTTTTCTACTTATTTTCTCCATTTTTTCACTTTAAATGAGAATTTAGAGATGTTTACTAATAAAAAGAGGGGCTGACTATTACTAGAGAAGGTTGGATTTGGTAAGAACTTTGGAAGAAAGATGAAGAAAATTATGGAGAATTAAAGAATACACCATTCGACCATAGAGAGTGGGAGAAGAGAGGAGAAAATTCTGGAGAGGAGCAGATCTTTCAGCCTTTATATAGTCCCTCTTAATGGGCCAAACCATGGTCTAGCCAATTGGGCCAACCTAATTTAGCCAAAACCATTAATTAACCTATTATATAGCCTTAATTTATTTCTCCCACTTTTCAGATCAATTTCTCCCAAATTCAATTCAATAATTCTTAAAATATATAATTAAGACCATAAAATTTTAAACCCAATCAAAGTCTATTTATGATCCGGTTCACTCAAATCTATCCGATTAGCCAATTTCCACTGTTACCGTAAAATTAATTTTTCACTATCAAATAATTATAAATACTAATTAAAGTCAAACTGAAACTTCCTACAATTTTTAAAGATCATTTGTTATTTTTAAAGCCTTGATCAAATTCACGGTCAATCGGTTATTATTTAAACCGAAATTATCATTTTTTTCTTACTTCTTGTGTTCAAACCTTCCTAAAAATACTTTCATAATTCTCAAAATATATTCATTAAGCTCTGTAATTATTTTTGAGTCAATCAAAAACTGTTTTCCTATCTGATTCACTTTTACCAGTTCGATAATCCAATTTTCAAAATTATCAAATAACTAATTTTTTATTACCATATATTTATACATCCCATTTAATGTAGATCTAAAACTTCTGGTACTTTTTAGAGGTCATTTGTTATTTTTAAAGTCCCGATTAAATTTTAGTCAACTCGAGCAATATTTGAATCAAAACCATGAAATTTTCTTATTTTTTAGCTTTGAAGACTCATTTAACCTCATTTTGATTCAAATTTGAACTTAGGGCTCCTACTAACATACTCTTTCCAATGATCAAATAATATATTTTTAGATTCTAGGAGATACTATTCATCCTGGTATCACTATTCATCATCGAAAAATATTTTTCCTAACTAATCCGGTATTTAGGCCATTACAGAAGGAGTACAATAGATGTAGATCTAGATCTAGGAAAAAAAGTACTCCAGATGAAGATATAAATGGTATTCAATCTGAATTACATGAGGAGCTTGAGGCTGTTGAAGAAGATGAGAATGTTAGTGATGGTGAGAGTGATAGGTCTTTTAAAAGCTCACTGTATTTTGACTCCGATGACCTAGGAAGTTATTATTCAGAGTCTGATGAAGATTGTGCAGATGATTGCTTTAAGAAGCCAAGTGAAAAGATATGGTTTGACTCAAAGGCAAAGACGCTTGTGTTTAGTCCGAGTATGTATTTTGAGAATGTGCATATGAAGCATTTGGTACTGATCATATTCAACCAAAGTTGATTTTGTAACATTTTTCTGGTTATTTATTAATGAAAATATGGCTACCTGCCACTTTCATGTCCTATCTTGCATTAAGCAATTAAGCAATTTACTTTTTTCTAGCAATTTCTACCTAAAATGAATTACAATATTGTTGAATAACTTTAAGGCAGAACAATAAAATTTGAAAAAAAAAAGTTTAAATTACTGACTGACTGAATAAACCATGTTATAATCATTACGAAATTACAACCAACTTGCCAACTAATCAACACTAAAATAACTATAATATCCCTGTTAGTTCATTACATCACTAAGCTACCAAAGATTACACCAGTTGCTATGATTAGAACTCATTTCTAAGCAGCAAGTTTCAGAATAAAATATGCAATGATGACAACCACTAACCACTTTTTTATCATACCCAATTGTCTAATTATTCCCTCAATCTTCATATCAACCTCTTTTATAGAGTCACGGACTTCAAGGATCTCACCTCTCATGGTACTCATTTCTCTTGAATTTTGCTTATTGCTATTGGTTTCTCTTTCATATGGCTTTAACATCATATTCATTGTAGAGATGAGGACTTCAAATACTCCGCACCATCCAAATATCATTCTACATAAAAAATTGACATTCTTGTAAATGAGTACAATTAAATTTTTGCCTATACACTCAAACACAAACTACATTTACTTATATTGCATTAAATATAATATCTTTCTGAATTATGCTCACTATTTGATATCATCAATCTAGCTTTTCTTTGACACATGCATACTACCTGCAATGAATTCAAACTGTTATTGGATGCTTGAAGATCAGATGAGCTGCTACATGAGGAAGCCATTACTGTTTTTATTTTTTGATCGATCTTCTGGAATTTTAATTTGTACAATTTTTTCTTCAATCTAATCACAAGAAAGAACCCTAAACTCAATTGATTTTGAAGATGCGAATTTATAGAGCCTTTCAACATTGCATTTTGGGTACCCATCAATTTCCACTCTGTGTTTTTGGTTTTCAAAGCCAAAATGGTGCGTTTGGTTGGTTGTCTACTTCAACATCTAATGTGAAAATCAAGCGATTATTTTATTAATAAGTGGGTCCCACAGGTTTTTAAATCCCAGTTCACGAGCATTTAACGTCGCATGAGATGCACTCTCATCAAAGACATTCATTTTTGGACCCAATGTATTTCACGCGAAAAGTTATAGGATCCAATGTATAATTTTTGAAGTTCGATGATCCAATGCGGAAAAGTGATAAATTTCAAGAACTAAATGATATTTTTTTCCTAAATTTTTTCTAAAACTTTTTATCTGCATCGAATTAACAAACGTTATTTTAAAAATAAATGTGATTTAATAATTGCCAAAAGATTATCCTCGAATCAAGTGAACAAATAAGAAGGGACAGTCCGTCTACATAAACGGGAGTTGAGCTCATAACCCAAAAAGAAGAGTTATGGGCTATAAGTCTTGATGTGGCCCAACTGCGAAAAAGCTAATTTATTTAATTAATTTTTTTACCATTAAATTGCTGTGCTACAGTGCACGTGAATTAATACACATGCATCCACCGTCTAATCAACCTTAAATATAATCTCTATTTTCCTTAATTTTATTAACATTCATTTTATATACATATTAAAATATTATAATTATCATTACTAAGAGATAAATTCTCACATAAATTTTGCATTATATTCATTTTATATTTACAATGAATAATTAAATTTTATTAAAATTATAAAATTTTAGTTAATAATATATTACGAAAATTTTAAATTATAATTAACATCCCAAAATTAAATAGAAATACAACTAAAGGTGACCACAAAATAAATAAGAAAATAGAGAATAATTTGGAATATATAAAAAAAATAGGAAAGCAGACAAAAAATTATAGAATAATGATTTTTTTCACCTAATGGGACAGTAAGTACACGTGTTGGGCACACTCTAATAGCTTCTATGATGAGCAATTAGAACCTTGGGCTAGTACGACCCTCCAAGAAATGGTTTTATTTAACAGATCCTTTTTGTTTTCTTCGAACGTGTCGGGGAAATCGACAAGCACAATAGATGAAAATGAGCTGAGTGAACAACATAGCAACTTTGGCTCATCAAGACAAAGAACATAAGCAAAATTGAACCTTTGATCAAACAATAGTTGCACTCTACTATATTACTGTCAATAATCTACCATCTAACATGTCATAAAAATTGGATTGGATTAAAGCAGGATCACAACTAATAAATTTGAGGATAATTGAACACACAAATTTACGTGAAAATTCCTTAATGAATTGGGATGAAAAATTACAGACAAAAGTAGTAAAGTCTCACTACGAGAAAAATAGGAGCTACAACCTCTCCATATTTTACACACACACAAAAAAATACGAGAAACATTCTCTATTTAGAGAAAAGAGATCTGTTGAATGGGATGATTATTATCACACCCTTCACGAATAGTCATTTCCGAAGCAAAGATAGTAAAAACGGTAAAACTTTTTTTTCTATCACCGATCAATTTCAATATACTTTAAATACCTTTATATCAATTTCGTAATCAATCGATAACCTTATAAACAATTAAAACATACATTAAATAAATTCATGTCAAAAACTTACACCAAACATTCACCCATCAATAATTAGAATACGGTTAAATATTTTACCTTAATTGTCTAAGTACAATACATGCCAAAATATAACTCGATTTAGCACTAATTCTTCTTTTTTTGATCCAGCTCGTTGTGTACTATACTTTCGCAACACTTCATAACCTGCACGCAGTAAATACTACGTGCTGAGCACTAGATATGCTCAATGGTGACTACTAATCCTAGAATTTTCCAAATAAAGTATAATTACATATATTATGCTACTCTTATACTTATTTCATTAAATATTTTCTTTTACTTCGGACAACATTAGTTTCATTGTTAACTTATATTTTGGTAATTATTGTTCTTTGATTTTCAATCTTTCAACATTACTTTACACTACCTTCTTAGGAGAGTCGATATCAGATTTACTTTTACCTTTACGCTTATTTTTTACTATAACTTTTACTTTTACTTAACTTTTGTTTTATCTTTTTAGTCACAGCGATATAATTATCATTTCATTTACCAGTGTATATTGCCACTCATGTCTTTAATGGTACCAAATTTACAGACTATTTTATTCCTCGATTTATTGTTCAGTTATTCAATACGTGTTATAATTACACTTTTTGCTATATACTCTTTTATTTCACTTTAACCTTTAAACTAATAAATACATTACTATTTAAAGGCTGTTAAGTTCTATTGCAAAGTGATACAATTATTTTGGGACACTTTGCATTCAAATCTTTACTTCTTTCTTTATACATTTAACCATGTTCAAATACTTGTTTAGAACTTATATCTTTTGTTTTTTCCTAACTAAACCATTATGTGTCTTTTTATCGTTTTACTTGTCATTTGACTTTTCTTTTAGAAATATATTAATTAAGCATAAGATTTTATTTAATGTCATTGTCATCACTTTTTGACTTTAAATAGAAAATTAATATTATTTTCCAAACTTGTTACTTTTCAAAATAATAATTGGTACATGAAATACCAATTAATTTAATTTATCTTTTTCATGTAAAAATGTATTTTAAATTCTTTTTCTTTATAAAAGCTGAACTTAATCTTCATCTATTATTTTATTCTTATAGAACATTTCTTTTTCTTTTTCTTTTTCTTACTAATTACACTTTTTGGGAACCCTTACAGTTTTTTTTTCGACTTTTTAATTTTCTTCCAAACAAATCATTGTTCGTTACAACTTTTTTATATTCAATTCATCTAAACAATACTGATTTATTTATTACAATACGCCCCTAGTACAATATAACAGAATTCTCAAAAAGGATACACGGAACTGGATCCAAAGGTCCCACTGAGAGAGAAATGATCCCCAAGAGACCATTTCTCGAAAAATTTCATTTTCATTTTTTACTGAAAACACTGAAATTATGGAGATCAAAGATCATACCCATAGCAAAGCAAGTCGCCATGACTTGCACGCGATATAGGATGTCCTTATGGCTAGCCAATTATATCATAAATAAGAATATCATCACCTGCTTATCGCTAAGGGCAAAACAATAAATTATATTTGAAATAATTTTTCTAAATATTTAAAAATCTTTAATTTCTTTCTTTTATTTCTTGATATAATACATTTTTGCCAATCGCACTTTTTGTGCTTTTGACTATTCGGTAGCTTTTTCCTTTCACTTTATCTTTTCAAGTTCCTTTTGTGAATTATTCTTCAATAATTCACTCAGACACTTGAGGTTTTTCAGTCTTTTATACACTTTATGAATTATAATAATTCATAATTTTTTTTATTTCTTTTTGTGTAATTATTTGTAAATTATTTTCTAATAATTCAACAATTGACTTTTTTTTACGATTTTTCCCTTTTATTTTTCTGTCCAAACCTTTACTTATATTCAAGTATGCCAACTTTTATTCGATGGACGAAATATTTTATAATAATTCACTCTTTTAATACCTTTTATTGACTAATTTGTTAGAATAAATTAGTCAAACATTTATTTTATAACTTTTTAAACAATTATGAATTATATTGATATAGTTCATTATTTTATGCTTTAAAAATGCATAATTTGATTTTTTTATTTCTTTTTATACTGAAGTAATTTACTTCACATTCGTTTATAATCACATACTTATTTATTAAATTATTTTTTAATAATTCAATATTTTAGTTAAACATAATCAATAATTTATTTCAAAAATATTCTAGTAAAGCATATAAATTCCATAAAAATTCGTGTACACATTATTTTATAATTTCCATCATTTTTACTCATTTTATGAATTATTTACCAATAATTCATTATTCTTATTACTTTCATAGCTTAATATTTATTTCAAAAAAATTCATCGGTTGACTTTTTATTTTATTTTTATTGACTATAATTTAATTTCATATAAATTCACCTTTTCAACATTTTTTTGCGCAATTATTCACTAATAATTCAATTAATTTCAATACACTATTAACATTGGAATTTCAATAAAATTCCAATAATTTCAATAAGTCCCAATAAAATTTATTTTATACATTATTTATTATTTACTATCATTTTTTACTAAAATAATCAATTATTTCACATTATTTCACAACTTTCACTATATACATAATTGTTACTTCATCTTTAAAAATTTCAAAATAATTTCCAATAATTCAATAAAAATTCATGGACACTATACATTAATTCTATAATTGATTTAGGCTAATATATTTTATTTTCATGCAAAATATCTTCATTTTTCTTTAGAGGAAAATTCGGCCATCTATATAAAACCATCCTAAAAATTTTCTTTCTTCCATTTAAGCTTTCATTTCATCTTTTCTAATGTCCAATTTCATTTATCCTAAATCAATTAATAATTTTAACAATTTTTGACCTAATTACATAAATGGAATTAATTCACAATAAAAGGGAAATCAAAGGATTTTGTAGTCACTTACAATTTTTTCTTGCTTAGGGGTGTCTAAGCCTCCTTTTTCATGCTTTCCATGAAAACTCCTTCCTCTCCACTTGATCCTATGATGGCCGGCCAATAAAGCTCTTCAATCCTTTTTTTTGTCCTCATATGAAAAATTTAAGCTCATAATTAGCTTCTACACCTCAAAAACTATTAAAAAATACTAACGAATCAATTTAAACCAATTAACTTCTTAAACTCAAGCTTACCCCTTTATTTGATTAAGGCCACTAAGGTGATCTAGAGAGATGGAATTTCATATTGTATGTTGGAATTTATGGGAGATTTGAAGTAGAATTGAAGAGAAATCAAGAGAGAGGGAGAGAAGAGTGATTGGGCCATACAAGGAGATGAAGAAGGCTGTGGATTTTTCTGGAGTTATCTCTAGAAATCAACCTCTTATATATCTCCTATATGGGCCCAATTTTGGGCTTGATTAATGGGCCTAACCCAAATTAAGTGAAAGGCCCACTTTAGGCCATTTAAGGCCCAATCAAATTTCTCCAACTTCCATCCTTCAAATCATCTCAAAAATAATTTCATCACTCTTATCACATTGAAAATAGCTAGTACACAAATTTTTGGCTCAATCGGAGTCCGTTATCGGTCTAATTCAAACTTATATGTCCGATTTGATAACTGCCGGTATCCCCAAAAAATTCGATTCTCATCACCAAAATATTCTACATAAAAATTCGTGTAGGCCTGCAAAATCTAGTAATTTTTGGAGTTCATTTACTATTTTTAATTATTTATGCAAAATCAAGTATTTTTTCCTGTTAGGAAATTTAACTCGCTATCTTTTTCGTATTTTTGACTTTTGGAGGCCCATATAATCTCAATTTCACTTCAAATTTCAATACTGAACTCACCATGACCATTATTTTCCAATGGTACAATAAAATATTTTTGACTTTCGGATGTTCTTTTGAACCCGGGAAATACTATTCACTATCGAAAAATACTGATCACAACTGACCCAGTATTGAGGCCATTACAATTATAATAACCAAATGAGGGTTGTATATATAAGAAATAAAACCTCCTACAAACTTATCTTCTCCCGATGTGGGATTCACAACCTTCCCTTTGTCATTTTTTACTACAATTCTTCCTCCTTTTTAACAAACAAAGCCACCATTTTTTACTTTGTTTAACAATCTCCCACTTGAAGATTTGATTGATTATTAATCATATCTTCATACCATTTTTTCTACCTTGACATTTACCTCGTGCTTTATAAGCTTTGAAGACTAGGAACACATCTAATTTCCTCTTGATCGGATACACCCAACATCTCCTGGAATATTCATCTCCTAGGGATGAAACCGGTGCTTGTCATACATTCGAGTGAACTAATTCTAAAGCATCATTGCTTCTAAAATTTGATGTGTTGAACTTCAAACGATGTTCCTTGCTCACAATACAATACTCACAAAAGGAAAGTAATACTTTTATAAGTTCAAGAAGTAGCTTATGCTTTAAGGCAACTGATGCTTCAACTTCCAGCAAAGTATCTCCCTTTACCATGTATAACTTTGCAGCTATCTTTTCTCCTTTCATAAGTACAAGCACTTCTCTTTTTATCTTTATGATCTCATTCTCAAAATTGATCTTGCATCCCATATCCCTTTTACTGTCTTCTTCTCTTCTATACTTGACAACACCACATCCGCTAGTGTCAGATGAAGAAATACCATAACATTCCCATCCATCTTGTTCCATTTATTGTGAATTAATCCGACCTTTGACTTATAGCAGCTAGTCAAATATCTTTTCTCAAGATAGCTTTTATTTTTAATTTTCACAGTGAGAAATTACTCTTGTTGAATATTTTCACTAAAAGAAAATTTTCAAATACCAAAAAAAAATACCAACGAAAAATTTTTCGTAGGCAATTACCGATGAAAAAATTTTTTCCGTAGGAAAAATTGTCCGAAAATATGTATATTACGACGGAATAACAAATTCGTCGTAAATAATTGAGGAAAATTTTTCCGCCCAAATTTATAGATGAAAATTAGCGACAAATTTGTAAAAATCCGTCGTAGATTTGGCGCCAATATTTCGTGGCTAAATTTCACACGAAATTTAGTGATAGAATTCTTTTTCGTAGATAAATTATAGACGGAATTCTCTTTCGGTAGGTAAATTACCGACGGAATCATATTTATGTAGGAAAATTTTCTACGGAATTATGGTTCCATAGGTAAATTAGTGACGAAAAATTATTCCGTCGGTAATTTATCTACGGAATTATTCTTCCATAGTTAATTTGCCTACGAAAATACGATTCTATAGGTAAATTACCTACGAAAATTTTATTCTGTAAGAAAATTAAAAAAATTAAAAACTCATTTTTATTATCTGACTTTAATTTAAAACTATGAAATTATAAATTTTAGTTTAAGTTAATTAATTAATTAAACTATAAGTTAATCGAAATTAAATTCATGTAAAATTTTATTTAGTGACTATATTAATAAAAAAAATTATCTAAATAATTTAACCTATAAATATGTAATTATTTTGAAATTTTCTTTTTTTTCGAGAAATATGTATATAAAGTCAGTTGAAAAATTTTTTTTATACACTTTGGTAATCAAATGACTAAACCGTTACCTAAGTGAAAAGTTTAAAGATTCAAAATAATTAAAAAATGACACATATAATAAAATAATTAAAAAAAATATAGGATAAGAACTAAGGCTGAACTTAAAAATCTAAAATATTGAAAAATTGATCCAATTTTTTAAATTAATCGGATCAAAAAGATGGTTAAGGTTTATAAAATTTGAAATTTTTGGTCTTTGATTCAATTTCAGTCCATTACTTGAAAAAATCGTTTATATATATATATATATAGAAAACGAAGAGCTTTAACCTCTTCCTCACACAACAAACCGCTGCCCCCTCAAAAGAATTCGCCCCCTCTTTTTGGTATGCTTTGAAGAAGATCTGCCTTGCATGCCAAATGAAGTAACGCAGGAGATCTGCTCACCAAGAAGTAGGTGTTACTGTTTCACATTTTATTTGTTGAGATAGCAGTGTCTTCAGATGGACCACATTTTACCAAGCATAAACTCGCTCTCCTTCTCTCTGCTTGCCAGTCCTAAGTTTGCAGTTACCAAGCAAAAACCCTAGCAGGTTCTATTGTAAATCGTCATATTTGTTATATATTAGGTTGGGAAGTTTATTGTAGTAAGCTTATAGATCTATTATGGTTGTGGGTGCAGGCAAAGGAAATCAACAATGGCGACAGTACCAGGGCAATTGATATGAGAGATGGTGAAAAAGAACAGCTCTTTTCTGGTCAAGCAGTTCGGCAGAGGATCCACTAGCGTTCAATTCAGTAAAGAGCCTAATAATCTCTACAATCTCAACTCCTACAAGCACTCTGGTATTCTCTCGTTATTATTTCCCTTTATTATGAATAAATTGATTGAGAGATGTGATATGATTTTTTTTTTTTAAATTAGTTCAATTGTAAAGTTTACGTTTTTCAAGCTTTTTTAGTTCGCTTTTGCAAAGCAGGTAATGATCTTTTATTTTTTTTTTATGCTCATTATCCCGGGGATCATAATTTTGATGTTTTGTCTTATATGTGTTATTTGGTTGCATAAAGTTGTCAAATAAGAAAACAATCACCATTCAGCCTGGAAAAGATCAATCTGTGGTTCTTGCTACAACTAAGGCTATTGTAAACCGAGTAACTTATGAATCCTTGGTTTTCTTATTGATTTCTGGAATTGCCCGTTTTTTGTCCTGGAGAGTTACATGCTTTTTTTGGGGGTTAATTTCACCGATGATCATTAAAGTATTGCAATTGTAACGATGTGGTCATATAATTTCGATTTATAACGAAAAAATTAAGTAAGTATTATTTTATAACATAAAAGTCAATTTGACCGAAATTTTAAAAATCAGACCATCGGAGCGTGTAATACACGCGTTAAACAAGAACAGCTCAGCAAAGATTGACACGTCACTGCCACGTGTCATAACAAAAGAAAACCCCAAAACTCTGCCCCATTTTAATGCATGAAAAGAGATAAAAAGAAGAAAGAAAGAAAGAAACAGGGGTTTGGTTGGCACCGTGAAAGGAAACCCAGTAACAGCACCCTACGCCAGCGTCGGGGAAGGAGGGGAGGGAATCACCAGCGTCGGTTGATCGTCCGGCATTGCGTCCGCCGCTGATGGGACCTTGTGGCCATGCATCTTCGTCTCAACCACCGTCCGCCCCCTAATCGATCGTAGCTCAAGGGAAATCGCGATTTTCTCTCTTCTCAATTATGTTTTTGCTCTTTTTTCGTTCAAGTCCGGCATCGAGAAGTGACGTGGGTGGTACCGTAGGACTCCTGAAGGCGAGGCAAAGCTCTGATGTCCTCCGTTCCTTCCCTTTTGCCTTCAATGGGCAGATCGAAATGGAAGGTAGCAGGCGATTCAAGGGTGATTTTCGATCTATTGGTGAAAGTGGCATTGGGTGTTTATAGAATTCTTTGACTTCTATCCATTGATGGTTCTCAAACTACTGTATGCGTGTGTCGGTTCATCTGCGTGTGTGGGTGCGTGTTTGTGTGTATATCTGTCTTTTTATCTGTGTTTATTTGGTTTTTTAATCACTGATTATGGGTGGATAGGATGTTTCGGAGTAAACTATCAGGTAATTTATCAAATAATACTTTTTTCTGTTTTTAGTTTCATTGTCATTTTAATTGGTGAATTTACTGTGTGTTTTAGGTTATTTTTGATGATTTTAGAGTTAAAAGTTGGCTTCGAATTGAAACTGGAAGAGAAAAACAAAATTCTTTGAAAGCTCTAACAATATTGAGAAGGATAAAAAACAAAACAGAGTTGAAAAAATAAGACGAAACTTGCAGCAGAGAATTCAATGTCATGAATTATGCTTCGACTAGATACAGAACCAAGCACGGAAACCTCACAAGTAACAATACACAATTGATCATTTATTTAAATTTTCTTCGAGATATAGATAAACTCACAGTAACAGGCCTGTCAGGCAACTGCATGCAAAACGAATAGTTTAATCCGCTGTCAAGAATATCAAGGATATCATTACCAGAGTTAATCCTTTCCTCATCGGCAATCTCGACCTCGCCTTGAGACGACTGAACTCCTCTGCTCATAATCTGTTGTCGTTTCATAGCTGAGATCGACAAGGGCTCTAGATCTAGATGGAGCCAAGAGAGAGAGGGGGAGAGAAGAAAGAAAGGGGCGGGATGATTAGGATGCAGAGTTTTGGTTTTTTTTTTGTTATGACACGTGGCAGTGATGTATCAATATTTGCTGAGCTGTTCTTGTTTAACGCGTGTATCACACGCTCCGATAGTCTGATTTTTGAAATTCCGGTCAAATTGACTTTTATGTTACGAAATATTACTTACGTGATTTTTTCGTTACAAATCGAAGTTATATGACCACATTGTTACAATTGCAATACTTTAATGATCACCGATGAAATTAACCCCTTTTTTTGGGTTCTTTTTTTTGCCAAACTAGCTGTTTAATGGTTTTAAGTGTTGGAGAAGCTTAAAATATTATAAATGAACATACCCGCTTAAAATATTCTTTGAGTTATTGTAGTTGGTGCAGCCTTCTCATTAAAAGTTGATAGAATGTGCTAAATTATTTTTTTCATGAAGGCAGCAGACTGATGCATCCAGTTTCTATTTTTTTTAATTATATATAAGAACCCAAAGAATATATGCAATTCTATAAGTTAGTAATAAGCCAGTTTAAAAGAGTTGAACTATGTTACCTAGCGGCATTGTAAAAGACATCCAATTTTAAAGCTATGGAAAAGGAACCCATAAATATCTAATTGTTGTAAATGGTTTACATAACATAATTAAAATACTCCATCCATGCCATAATTTTTGTCCATTCCTCTGTTTTTAATTGTCCCAAAATATTGTTCACTTTTTTTTTGCTATCCAATTTCTATGTATGGTACTTTGCCTATATTTGTGTACTTGGTTTTTCTCTAGAATAAAGTTTTAGGGTGTGAGGATCTGGGTTCTAACATTGGTTTTGGCCAAATTGTAATGTTACAGAGGCTTTACTGTAAAATGATTTCAGTATATTAGCAAAGTACATAAATTCATTGTTTTGTAATCGTCCGATGGAAAATAATTTATGGATACTGGAAACATTTATATGCTCACGGTGCTCATCTATGCACTTACCACAAACTTTTTTGTATTTTAGGTTGGACAATTGAGAGAGGTTTCCAATAAAGCAAATAATGCTGAGCTAAAGTTGTTTCCGGAAGTAGAACTTGGCCAGGTATTGTAGTTTAAGTCTATACCATCAGTTTTTTTTCCCGAATGGATTTGCAGGTGAACTTTTGTTAAATTTAATTTTTCTTATCCCGTGTTGTTTCTTACCATTGTGATAATACAAGACTTGTGGCGTATACCTCCACCTGAGAAAACTAAAGAGGATATTCTTCTTTTTTTAAAACTTTATGGACCTTTGAAAGGGGAGCTTCAGTAATATCATATGCCAGGTTATATTGCTTGCATGGTATGTAAAAAATTAGGCTGACCGTCTGCAGTAACAGGTATATTGGAAGGCTGTAATAGCTTCAACACCAGATCAGCCGTGACAGTACTTTCAGATGATAAATAGTATTTCTCGGACTGAAAATTACACCTGAAAGTCAAAAAATTATTTTATTAGATTATCGGAAAGTATTGGTCATGATGAGTCCGGGGTTGAAATTTGAAGTGAAATCGATGTCAAATAGACCTTTAAAAGTCAAAAATATGAAAAAGATAACGAATCAATTTTTAAAATAGAGAAACTGACTTAAATTTGCATGAATTTTTAAAAATGGTAAACGAACTCCGAATATTGCAAAATTTTGCAGACCTTTCTTAAATTTTGTGTAGAATATTTTGGTAATGAAAATTTAATTTTTTTGTGACACCGGCAATTACCGAATCGGAGCGATAATGAACTCCGATTGAGCCAAAAATTTGCGTACTACTTATTTTTTATGTGATAACAGTGATGAAATTATTTTTGGAATGATTTGAAAATTGAAAGTGAGAAAAATTAAATTGGCCTTTAAATGGGCATAAATGGGTTATTAACTTAATTAGGGCTAAGTTCATTCCTTTGATCCATTAAAAGGCCCATTAGAGAAGATATTTAAGCTTAGAAAATTTGAGAATTTTTTAGATTTTTCTAGTTCTCCCTCTCTCCCTCAAGTGGCCGAAACCCTCATCTTCCCTCTCCCTTTGATTTTACTTCAAATCTCTCTTGAATCTTAACATAAGAATGGTAATTTCATCCCTCTAGATCACTAATCAAGCCTCTAGCCTTTGATTTAAGCAAGGAAAAAAAAGAAATCAAGGTTTGGAAGTTTTGAGATTTTTGGGTAAGTGAGGAAACTTGAATAAATTAAATTGATTCTTTAGTGTTTTCCTATAGTATTTGATGTGTAGAATTTAGTTATGAGATTAATTTATGCATTAGAGGACAAAAACGGTTTGCTAAGATTTAGGGTTCGACAATGGTAGATGAAGGTGAAGAAGGAAGAGTTATCAAGGATAAGAGCAAGGAAAAAGAAGCTTAGGCACCCAAAAGCAAAAAAAAAAAATGTAAGTGGCTAAGAAATATTTTCATTTTCTATTTAATTGAATTTATTTCCTTTATGAAATTAGGGAAATTTAAGTTAAATTGCTTAATAATTGTAATTGATGTTAGGGAAATGCAATTAAACCTTAATAAATGTCATTTGAATGCTTAAAGTGAAGTAGAAAAATTTTTAAGATTATTTAGCTAAGGTGGCCGAATTTTTCCTTAAGGGAAATTACGTGATTTTTGCATAAAATTAATAGATAATAGCCCGAATTAACCCTAAATATAAAAATTAAGGTCCATGAATTTTTAAAGAATTTATGAAATTAATTTGAAAATTTTAAAGTTTAAAATTTATGTATGTGTATAGTGAAAATGATGAATTATTGGGAAAATAATTCATAAAATAAATGAATAATGGTAATAAATGTAAAATAATGTACATATAAATTTTTAAGAAATCTATATGCATTACTACAGTATCTTTGAAATAAATTATTGAATATATTTAATTGAAAACATTGAGTTATTAAGAAATAATTCAATAAATGAGTGAGAAGTAATATATTAATATGAATTAATTTACAACATGTGTAAAGATAGTGAAAAGGTAAATTGATGAAATGTTTGAAATGGATAGGCTTATGAAGTTAATGAAGTAATTGAATTTAAATAAAAAAAAATAAGCATATTAATGCCCTTAGAAATAGTCAGCCAGTAAAAGCTAGCTTAGAATATTAATTGGCTGGCCATAGGGATATTTGTATCACGGTGCAAGTCATGGCGACTTGTTTTGCTATGGGTAGGATCTTTGATCTCCATAGCTTCTGTTTATATCTGATCTCTATTCTGTGAGAAATGGTCTTTTGGGGTCATTTCTCTATTTGTTGTGGCCCAATGGGGTCCACGTCCCGCGTATCTAATCTAAGTATTTCTACAGGGTCTGTATTAGGGGCGTAATGAAAGAAAAATGTTAAATATGTGAAAAGACATTGAAATGTGACAATTAATGAAGAAAAAGGATCTAATTGCAATAAGTTTAGAGGCAAAATTATAAGTTTTTCAAAAAGTGTAAACACTAGGAAAAAGTAATAAAAAATGACTAATAAAAGGTAAAATGGTAATTTAGTACCTTAATAGTCCAAAAATAAAATTTTATAACATACAGGAATTAAATTGTAATTTTGCATAAAAATAATAAAATAAGTGTTAAATGGTATATTGTACATCGACTAATAGGTTAAAAGTGAAAAATAAGTATATTAGAGATAAATTTGTAAATAGGATTTAAAAATGACAAAAATTGAAAGGAAAAGAAAGTTTTAGACTAAATTGAATAATCAAGTGAAAAGTAAGAATTAAATAAGTAATATTGTAAATAAATTAAGTTAGTAGATGAGTAAGGTTTAGGGTTTAGGGATTTATTTGAACCCTTAATCTCACTAGACTGCATATAGGATGAGTAGGGTATCGTTCCAAAGGGAACGGGTAAATTTTATATTGAAACTACAAAGAATAGATGGATAGGTAACGAATAAAATAAAGATTATGCATTTAACTAAATATCTAAACTAATTTGGATATATTAAATTAATTTGGATTAAAGATGACTTAAATGATAGTATAAACATACATTAAAAATATGAAATAGTAATTCATTTAAGAACAAGTTCTAGATAATTATATAAATAAAGTGACTGAAAAATTTAGCCAAGATTCTTTACAGCAACTCTCGTTGTCAGTAAAGATGTTTTTATTTAGAGTCTATAAGCACTCTCATGTTATTATAGAGATAAATAAAAATTATGAAGCTCTATACCAATTCTTTAACCCCTCAAAGTGAATTCCTTATCTCTAAGTGAATTCAATACTTCAAGTACATTCATTTGTTTTTCCATCAAAGAATTCCAACTCTCGTTGCGAATAAATTGACTAACATGCCAAATATGGTGGCCAATCATACATAGCAAATCAAAGCACACAAATGCATGTAAATCATACTTCATTCATAATAAGAATAAACATGTCTTAAACAAATACTAGTACATATTTATAATGTACAAAGGAAACTAGCCAAATACATATTTGAATTAAAGATAAACGAGAAAAAAACTTATCTCATGTTACTTTGGCTATATCCATTTGCCATCTTCTAATAAAAGCTAAGTAAAAATGTTTATCCAAAATAATAAAAACTAAAACATTGATTGATTCTCTCTTATTGATTCTTGGATCCCTATTTATAGAGATTAAGTCTACAGATATGTCCCTTCAGAATAGTTGTCAATCATGGAAAGTTGCCCTGAAAAGTCCTGATGGTTGGCTGAAGGATCGGGTGTAAAAAGGTGTAACGTTTGGGAGCAGGCGTCATGTTCGACTCGTGAACATCTTCACGAGTCGTGAACTCCATCAAACTGTCTTCACTCGTGAACTATATGCCGACTCGTGAACTCCACGCCGATTCGTGAACTTGTCGCCGAGTCGTGAACATTTCTTCTCTGCCTCACTCGTGAATCTCCAGTCCGTCTCGTGCCATTTTGTCCAAGTCGTGATCCACTTCATGACTCGTGATCTCCATCCTCAAATCTTCACCATTTCTTCATTCTTCTTCACACTTCACCATCTTTAACCTAAAAACACACATAAATTGAACATAAACACGTAAAATACACATAATATTACATACTTAAGCTACTTAAACATAAGAAAATATATATTAAAAAGTAGACATTTTACAAGGCATCAGCAAAATTATAAGTTTTTCAAAAAGTGTAAACACTAGGAAAAAGTAATAAAAAATGACGAATAAAGGGTAAAATGGTAATTTAGTATCTTAATAGTCCAAAAATAAAATTTTATAACATACAGGGATTAAATTGTAATTTTGCATAAAAATAATAAAACAAATGTTAAATGGTATATTGTACATCGACTAATAGGTTAAAAGTGAAAAATAAGTATATTAGAGATAAATTTGTAAATAGGATTTAAAAATGACAAAAATTGAAAGGAAAAGAAAGTTTTAGACTAAATTGAATAATCAAGTGAAAAGTAAGAATTAAATAAGTAATATTGTAAATAAATTAAGTTAGTGCTTTTAATAGCAAACAAACAATTTTATATAGTTACTTTAAAAAATGCCATGTTTAGAAGATATGAATAGATAATTGGAAATGTTAAAGATTATTAGTCATCATTGGGCATGTTTAATGCTCAGTGCGTAAATATTTCTGCGTGCAGGTTCAGCGAAGCGGGAGCAAGAATACACATTGCAGGATTTCTCTTGAATGACTAGAAATAGACTTTTGATTGGCATGTATATATGTATAAAATACTCATGGATTTTGCATGCTTGTAAATATGTATATAAAGATTAATTTTTGGATTGTAATATTTGATGGCATGTAATTAGGTTGGAGAATTGAGATTTTGTGAGTATGGATGATGGGTATGAACTAGTAGTATTAACATGATACAGGTAAGGAAATGAAGAAAAGAATGAGTGAATGAATGGATAAATGTTAGATCTGAATATTGTTGTGCTTCTGAGAGGCTGTGTATTATTTGCATTTTAGGGGTTAGTTGAATTTGCAGTCATTATATTGCTGAAATTTTATTAGGTGAATAGTAAATCATACAGTTATAGGTCAGACGGCAATCCACTTAAGATTTGTTAAATGTACTTTAGGAATTTAAAGGAAAGAACATTAAGATGTTGGAAATTAATTGGTAAGGTAAAAAAAAAAAATCCCGGCTTATGGTTGGTCGGAATAGTATCGGTTATATAGTTATGTTAAGGGTGTTACAAAGGCTGTTTGTGAAGGGTAGTGGGAAGCCACTGGAGATATTGTCCAAGCTAAATGAAATGGTGGGCTTTTTCTTCTGATCAAGAAATTGAACTCTTTACGGTATGTAATCCAGATTTAGTTTCTCAATCATCATTATCATTCTCATTTTTCTAATGTACAGCTAGAAGATGGAGATATTGTTTGCTTTCAGAAATCATCTCAGGTAGGTAGTGGTGAACAATGCTAGAACTCCAATGCTTGAAAACACTAAAAGTTGCTTTTCATCATGCTACCAAAGATGAGGTCAGTGCAAATGATTGAAATTTGTTTTTAAATATCTTATTATGTGCATTGTAATTTTTGGATTCAAAGGTAAATGTTGTAATTTTGTTGCAATTTCTGATTTTTGGATTTGGAAAATATGGAAATTGATGAACTTTTTGATTCAAATACTTCTTTATTATTTTTTTTCCCTTGAAATCGTATAATTGTTTTATAGCCATTATTGTGACTTAAACTGGAACAGGTTGAGCTGTCTCAACCCAATGCAGAACTCAGGTTGGTTGAGGTTTTCTATCACAAGATCTACAAGGTATAAAGTAGTTGTTTTGGGTGGCTGAAGCCTGCATAAGAAATAAGACTTTTGTTCTTACAACTGTTCTTGGGCAGGGATCTGCTGCTGATATAATCAAGATTGCAATGATTAATATATATTGTCATTGTTGGAGTTGATGGGCCAGAATCTAGCTCTGCAGTTGCAACTAAGTTTCAAGTGCTGAAGGATCGGTGCCGAATCCTATTGCAAGTCACTCTAATTGCTTTTCAATTTAGCCTTCTCTTTTTTTGTTTTTTTTTTTTGCTGAGATATTCCTCAATCTCAAAAAGCTGAGGCATGCACACACATGCATACAAGGTTGTATTTTGCTGAAAAAATAGAGGTCAAGAGTTTATAAAAATCATTGTTGGTTAGCTTACCTTTTGTTGGTTTGCATTGCATTTCTGTCTGAAACACTTTAAAAGTGAAAATTCAAATTTTTTCCTTTCAGATATCAAAGTTTGTCATTTCAAATATTTTAGTGGAAAGTTGTCACTCATGACCAGCCTTTGGTGATTACTTTTGAATTTCCAGCAAGAGAACTAAGAAAGCTATAAAAAGTAATTGACCCTATAACTTGAAGAAAGCCATGCGTGAATATATTTAGTGGAAGGCAAAAGTGTAAGAACAACATTAATAAAAGAAATGCATTTTTGTGCGGTACACAAAATTACTTCATAATATATGAATTATAAATCTTGATGTTTCATAATTTGTGTATTTTTGTTTAATTTCTTGTACCTAATAACATTAGTGAGAGTTCATTAAACTGAAAATCTAAAATAGCAATCAGTTGGACTATCTAATTAATTTAGTTATTAAATAGGTGCTCAAACTATTAAACTGTTAGCTTGAAGGTTCTAAGACTAATTAAATGCAGTTCTGCCATCATCTTTTGATTTGTTTCTTCTTTTATGCAAGGCATATATAAGGAGTATGGCTTATATCTCATTCAATGCTTCATGCTAAATGTTCGTATGCAAGATATTAACAATGTACAATTAATCTAATTCAAATGCAATAATAATATATGGAGTAACATGCCAAATAAATTATAAACGCTGAGATTTATTTATTATTGGCTTTATGTTATGATTTGTTGATATTATTTATTCAAGTACAAATCGGTTTATCATAATATATTTATATGCCTTTCGTGCTAATAGAATAACATATTATCCTAACCTATTATTAAATAATTATTAGAAGTATAAAATATTTGTAGTGACGGAATTATGAAGGATATTTCCGTCGCGAATTTTCTTAAGATGACGCAAATTTGCCGACGGGCATACACTTACCGTCGCTAAATTTACCTACGGAACTTGTCATTCCGGCGGAAATTTGCCTACGGAATAACTATTTTCGACGGAAAATATAATTCCGTTGCTAATTTTAACAACGGAATTTTAATTCGTTGGTAAATATGGCAAATTACAACAATTTTTCAATCCACAAAATTTTCGTCGGTAAAAATGCCTATAATCAGTTCTCCAACATCATTTTCCATCGCTAAATTCCGTCGGCAATTTGATTTCTCTACGAAAATTCTCTCAATTCCATTAGGAATTTCCATCGGCAAAATAGATTTTTCTTGTAGTGTTTTTCTATCTCAAATTTTACTATCATTGCTTCTATCTCAAATTTCTTTGATAAAAAAAAGTAGCTCCTCCTATTTCATGTGAATAGTAACCGTATATATAAATAGTAACCATATAAGTGAACATGATCGTATACGTGAACAATACCCAAGGAAAAATCTTTTCTGATGTGGAAGATTAGTCTATGCAGAAACAACAGAGAATACTAAGAAAGAACCTCGACTTTGATACCACTTTTTGTAAAAATTGGACCGGATTAGAGCAGGATCACAACTAATAAATTTGAGATAATTGAACACACAGATTTACGTGGAAAACCCCTTAATAAATTGGGATGAAAAATCATGGATAATAGTAGTAAAGTTTCACTATGTTACAACCTCTCTATATTTTACACAAGAAAATATGAGAAACACTCTCTATTTAGAGAAAAGAGATCTACTAAATGGGATGATTAGAATAACCAAATAAAGGTTATATATATAAGAAACAAAACCTTCTACAAACTTATCTTCTCCCGATGTGGGATTCACAACCTTCCCTTTGATTTTTGGCTTTTTGACAAACAAAGCTACCATTTTTTACTTTGTTCAACATTCTCCCACTTGAAGATTTGATTGAGTATCAATCATATCTTCACACCACTTTTTCTACCTTGCCATTTACTTCGCGCTTTGTAAGGTTTGAAGACTAGGAACACATCTGACTTCCTCTTGATCAGATACACCTAACATCTCCTGAAATAATCATCAATAAATTACACAAAATAATTTGTTTCTCCTAGGGATGAAACCAATGATTGCCATACATCAGAGTAAACCAATTCTAGAACATCATTGCTTCTAGAATTTGATGTGTTGAATTTTAAACGATGTTGTTTACTCGTAACACATTTGCAGCTATCTTTTCTCCTTTTATAAGTACAAGCGCTCCTCTTTTTATCTTTATAATCCCATTCTCAATATTGATATTGCACCCCAAATCATCCAATTGTCCTACAGACAATAGATTCCTTTTTAGGCACTCCATATGTCGCATGTTTTGAATAGTATAAATTGTACTATCATACATCTTTAGCTTGATAGTTCTAATGCCAACAATCTTTCAGGTATGATCACTGTAACTATACACAGATCCTCTAGAGATAGGCTCATAATGATGGAACCATTCTGTTTGAGAGGTCATGTGAAATGCAGCTCCTGAGTTAAGAAGCCATACTTCAGCAAATCTTTTCCTACCTTCTTTATTCGTTGCCACTTCACATCATAGAGTATTTCCATCATTGGAACAACTTGCTACATCTCCTTGAAAATTGGAATCCTTTTTGTTTAGATTTTAACAATCCTTCTTCAAGTGATCCTTATTGCCACAGTTGTAGCATATAATATTCTTATTACTGGTTGGTTTTAATCTACCATGATTGTAGCTCCCACTTGAGCCACGTTTTGTTGATCTCCCTCTTATCACTGCTAAAGCTTCTGCTTGTTGTGCACTTGCCAATATATCTTCCTTGTTCTTATGCCGGCTCTCTTCCTCCAGGATTGCGGCTGCAATATCTTCAAAGATCAGATAATCTGAAAGGACATTGTTGGTCAAGTTGATGATGAGTTAATCATACGAATCAAGTAAACTTTGGAGTAGTAGCTCAGCACGTTCTTCGGGCTCTATTTTATGATCCAACGAAGTGAATTGAGAAAATAGAGTATTCATAGTATTAATATGCCCGTCACTGAAGTAGATTCCACCATACGAAGAGTATAGAGTTTTCTTTTAAGGAAAATTTTGTTGTGGAGTGATTTGGCCTCATATAATTTTTTGAGATAATCCCATATCTCTTTTGTTGTCTTCTTCTCTTCTATGCTTGAAAACATCCCATCTACTAGTGTCAGATGAAGATTTGCCTTGGCATTCTCATATCCATCTCGTTCCACTTATTATCATCTATGAATTCAATCGGCCTTTGACTTGTAGCCGCTAGGCAATTATCTTTTGTCAAGATAGCCTTCATTTTCAATTTCCACATTGAGAAATTACTCCCTTTGAAATTTTCTATTTCAAATTTTACTGTCATTGCTTCTATCACAAACTTTTTTTATCAAAAAATTAGCTTCCACTATTTCACATGAATAGTAACCATATACGTGAATAGTATCCAAGGAAAAATTTTTTCTAATATGAAAGATCAGTCTATGCTGCAACTACAGAGTATACTAAAAAATAACCTTAGCTCAGGTACCACTTGTTATAAAAAGGTTGACCGCATTAAAGCAAGATCACATCTAATAAATTTGAGATAATTGAACACAGATTTATGTGAAAAATCATTTAATTAATTGGGATGAAAAACAACGGATAAAAGTAGTAAATTTTTATTATGAGAAAAATAGGAGTTATAATCTCTTTATATTTTATACAAGAAAATATAAGAAACACTTTCTATTTAGAGAAAGGAGATCTGCTGAATGGGATACTAGAAACTGAACTAAATTGGCCTCCCATACGCACACGGACAGCTAAAATTAAGCTGTCCATGCTACAAATTTTGAGAAACAATTGCAGCATTGATTGCTGCAATTAATTTCCTAACAACAAAATTTTTTACTTTCTCCTTTTTTTCTTTCTTTCTTCCTTTTTTACAAATAAAGCCATCATTTTTTACTTTGTTCAACGCAACGAACACATCTCATCTGATGCTGAAACAACTAACATCTAATGTGTCCATCATTCTTTCTTTGCTAATTCCTAAGCCGGCTTCATTGTCTGTATTCCATTTTAAATTGTATAAGAGTATAGGGTCACTGTCTTGGAACATATTTGCCTAACAGTTTCGGTGGCTGGCATTGGTAGTATCGCTGGAGATTCAAGGCAGAAGTTGCTGCGTCTCTTCATGTAAAGTTCCCACGTCAAAAGGAGCCAATGAACAACTTCCACCGTGTCAAGTAATAGTTTATAAATTGACATTGTTGCAAAATTGATAACATAGCCTGAATTGTTTAAAAATGGCTGAGGGTGTGGTCACCTTTCTGCTTGACAAGCTTTTTCCCTTGATC
This sequence comes from Excoecaria agallocha, assembly GCA_037975025.1. Lineage (NCBI taxonomy): Eukaryota > Viridiplantae > Streptophyta > Magnoliopsida > Malpighiales > Euphorbiaceae > Excoecaria > Excoecaria agallocha. The sequence continues at coordinate 95,559 of JBBPFJ010000026.1, forward strand.
AAAACAGGATCCAAGCGTTTGAGAGATGTTCGACAAGAAGTTGATTACATTGCCAGCGAGTTGGAATGCATCACTGCTTGCCTTAGAGTTGTGGATGCAAAGGAAGAAGATGATCCAGAGTTGAAAGTATGGGTTAAACAAGTGAGAGAAGTTGCAGACGACATGGAAGACATCATTGATGAATATGGCCTTTGTCTTCCTTCAACTCACGATCAAGGATTCCTCCACAAAATTGCCCGCTTCCCATTTGATTTTAAACTTCAGAATCACCTGACGTCGAGGATACAGAACATTAAATTCAGAGTGCAACATATTTCTGAGGTGCATCATCGATACTGCAGCAAATTTAATGCTATTAATTGCCTAGAGCAAGGGCCAAGCTATTGCACAAGAAGCAGAAGTTGGGATCATTGTCGAGGGGATGCCCTTCTAGTCCAAGAAGCTGAGCTTGTGGGCATTGAAGAACCTAGAAAAGAGCTTCTTCAGATGCTTTTGGAGGGCAGATCAAGGCTCAAAGTGGTTCCAGTGGTGGGTATGGGAGGGGCTGGCAAAACGACACTGGTTAAAAAGGTTTATGATGATGTGCAATTGAAGAAGTATTTCGAGCACCATGCTTGGATCACTGTCTCACAATCATTCAGCATTGAGAAGCTTCTCAAAGACATGATTAGACAGTTTGTTGGTGAAATAAAAGAGCCAATACCTGATGAACTGGATTCTATGACCACTGACAAATTAAAAGCTCTCATCAATGCTTTTCTCCAGCATAAAAGGTACATTATTGTCCTTGATGATGTCTGGAGCATATTTGCTTGGGAAGATGTCAAACCTGCACTGCCTAATGGTGAATCTGGCAGCCGAATAATGCTCACCACACGCCACAATCAAATAGCTGATAGTTCTTGCCTGGAATCTGATGACACTCTCTTTCACCTGAATCCGTTGCCTGCCAAAGAATCCTGGACTCTCTTCTGCAGCAAGGCATTCCGAGGATCAACATGCCCACTGCATTTGATGGCACTTGCTCAAAGAATCCTGGGAAGATGTGAGGGTTTGCCATTTGCAATAATTGCATTAGGTGGTCTCATGTCCACAAAAGATAAGAACAGAATAGATGAATGGGAGATTGTTGACCGAAGCATCTGTTCTGAATTAGAAAGCAATGACAAGCTTGAGAGATTGAATAAGATTCTCTCCCTCAGCTATAATGATTTACCTTACTACTTGAAATGTTGTTTCTTGTACTTGAGCCTTTTCCCAGAGGACTATCAGATTGAACGGATGAGGCTAATTCGGCTATGGATGGCAGAAGGTTTTGTGGTGGCTAAAGAAGGGAAGACATCAGAAGAGGTTGCTGAAAGCTACCTCACTGATTTGATCAACAGGAGCCTCATACAAATCGCACAAAGAGGAGTTGATGGAGGTGTCAAAACATGTCATGTTCATGATCTTATGCACCAGATAATTCTTGCCAAGTCTAGAGACCAGAACTTTGCGACAATAATTAGCCAGAATTGTTATATGCGATCTGAGAATGCTCGGCGCCTATCAGTCCATGCCACTTTGAAAAATCTGCAGCAAGGAAGCTTCACAAAGGTTCGCTCTCTGCTCATGTTTGGCATAAGATCATCTCTCAAATCATGTTTGCCAGCATCACTTACCAGCAGCTTCATGTTGCTCAAGGTGCTGGATTTAAGGGGTCTGCCTTTGGACAGTTTTCCAGATGATATTCTTGGTTTATCCCATTTAAGGTATCTAAGTTTGAGGAAAACCAAGGTGAAAAATCTTCCACGCTCCATTGGGAAACTTCTATATCTTGAGACACTGGATCTGAAACAAACCTACATATCTTGTGTTCCAGCAGAGATCCTTAAGTTGCAACAATTGCGCCATCTTTTGGTGTATCGTTACAACATAGAATTTTACATTCCATTTCACAGCAAAGAAGGATTCAAGGCCATTGCAGGATTCGGATGCTTGCAGTTTCTCCAAAAGCTATGCTTTGTGGAGGCAGACCAATGCAAGGAAATGATAGAAGAGCTAGGGAGGTTGAGCCAGCTAAGGAAATTGGGCATTATCAAATTGAGAAAAGAAGACGGACCAAGTTTGTGCTCTTCTGTATCGAAGATGGTAAACCTTCGCATATTAGATGTAACTTCAAAGGAAAAGGATGAATTCATTGATCTGAATTCTCTATCTGCACCTCCCCCACTTCTTACAGGGTTATACTTGAAAGGTCGTCTCGAGGAGTTACCGAAATGGGTTCCTAAACTAACCAACCTAAGTAAAATAAGTTTGAGATGGAGTAAACTGAGGGATGATCCACTTGAAGCACTTCAAGCTCTGCCCAATCTGGTGGATCTTCAACTTCTTCAGGCTTTCGAGGGAAAAACATTGTGTTTCAATTCCGGAGGCTTTCAGAACCTCAAGTCTCTCAAACTAGATAGATTAGACAGACTCGAATCATTGCAAATCGAATGGGGAACAATGCCTTGTCTCAGAGAGATGAGTATATTACGCTGCACAGCCTTGCAAAGGATACCATTTGGTATTCAATACCTGTCCTCCAGCCTCAAAGGGCTTCACTTTTATGATATGCCAGACGAATTCACGAGGACATTGCTTCCATCAGAACATGGTGATGACCACTGGAAAATAGAACACATTCCAGATGTCCATTTCATCTACAATGACAAAATACCAAAGGTATTAGTTTGGAACGTCCATTGACATTTTCTTTCTATAAACTAAGTTTATCATAAAGGAACCGAGGCAAATACTTAGCTCAACCGTGAAGGCCTCAGTTCTCTAAATGGCTAATTAAAAGAATCCAAATTTTAGCGCATCTGACGTACGAACTTTCTAGTCAGATTATCTGTGATCTTACAACAAAAACAAAAACAAGCTACTCCCATGTCATTTATACATTAGGGACTCCAGAAATATGTACTCGTGCAGCAAATACTTGAGTCAATGCCTTTATTTCCCTTAGATGCAAGTCCAAATCTTTTGAAATAATTTAATTATATTTATCGTGTTCTTTTTCCTCTTTTCCCAGTTCTTGCTTCCTTCACCGGACTGAAAATTGACAAGAAAGATGCAATTTGGCTGCCTGGTTTTGTGCACTGGGAATCTTCACATGATGGTATCTCTCTGTTGACATTTGTTTAAATACTGCAGCTTGTATGGCATATATGTTTGGTCTCAGCCTTTGTTGTAATGATGTATGTAAAAAACTTTGATGCAAGAAACAACGCTCAAGTTTAACCTTCAGCTCTTTCAACACTTCATAGTAATGCTGCATTGTTTGAACAGTTAAGAGTACTAAAATATTAAAACTGAATACTTACAGACATTATATGGAAGAACAATAAACCTAAAGCATAAGGTTAGTCAAAAGACCATGATTGGAAAAAAAAAAAAAAAAGGCTCTTGTGTTTCTTTCCCTATATTTCATCTTTCATCCATGTTGGGATGCTAACATCATGGAACCTAAAACCTTCGAATGAAATGCTACTTGGAAGCAACCTTCCTTCTACCACGGCCCCTGCTTGATGGGACATCCTTTGAAGTGCCTGTCTCTGGGGATTCTTCCTCTCTCTTCTCATCACCACTAACTTCATCAAAACTCTCAGTTTCATCTGTTGACTCATCCTCTTGTGGCAATTTTCCCAAACTTTCCTTTTTTGAGAGTTGATCTCGAAGCTCTCTAATTTTTCGTTTCTTTGAATTCAACAACCCAAGAAACTAGAAGCAGAGAACTGGCAGTCAGTCATCGAAAAACAACCCCAGAAACTAGAAGCAGAGAATGGACAGTCAGTCCTCACACAAGAAAAGAGATGCAAATTGACTCAATTAGCTCTAGTATATATGGATGAAAGCATCGCATACTACTCATAGCAAAATCTAATTACTGCCGCAACGCATTCAAATGCATATTATATTAAGAATAAACATTCTGTGCAACATCAAAAGCAGGATATGCCACAGAAATTACAATTGTCACTAGACTAGAGTGTCCTTACAATTTAGTTTCCCCACATAGTATCCATATGCAAGATGCTTTATTAAATCATCCAAAACTTGAAACCATAATAGCAAAGCACAAATCCTTCGCATGATTCCTAGTCTTAATTTTCTTAATTTGACAAACAATATTTCTTCGTGGAACTCTTTCATCTATCAGGTAGATCCTATGATCCAGCATCAAACAAAATGATAATGAGAAGTTCAACTTGAGATCCTCAGGTCAAAGCCTTAAGAGATTTTATTTTCTCTTCCGAGACTGAATTACTTAAAAATTGATTCTAAAATGAAACAGGAAGTTCCCTAAACAAATTGAAGCAAGGATTTTAGGCTTTTATATGATGTATTCATTTAATCAAATAACACTGCCAATAGACTCAGCAAGGGTAAACAATCCAAAGAAATAATGATTAACACATCCCTGACTAATATTCATTTGGAAGTCAATTTTACCAAACTTCTGAATTGTATTCTAGTACTAATATCAAGTAACAATGTAGCTGAGATTAAAAAGAAAAAGTAGCATACTACCGAAACAATGGCCAGACATCTCAAGGCACACACACCTTAGCATAAATGGCAGATTCAAATTCCACTTTCTCACTGCTAAATCTCTCACTTTGGGCCAAACACTTCTCAGCTTCCTCCTTCAGCAGATTGAATGACTGAGTCTTTCTAACAACCTCTTCCTGTATATTTATGAGATAATTGCACCAACAGATTGATCACACTCTAAATTCATGGTACTTGGATATCTCCAACATGTACATACCAATATTGATATGCACATAACCATAAAAACATAAGGCAAAATCTCACACTTAGCCTTATATTTGCATCCATCTGAAAATCCAAGATTTCAGCAGTAGTCTTCTTAGTGTCAGATGATGGCTGGCATTTCCACCGCCATTCCAGCTTAGTTTCTTCCCTTTCAAAGGTCCAAGACAACTGCAAACAGAAAGCCAACACAAAAAGTAAAACCAATATATCAGTTACAGAATTATCATTGGTTGAAATTGGCAAACAAAAGTAGATGTTTGCATGACAAGCTTCTGAGTAATCGCATATTTGAAATAAACATATTAACAACTTAGGAAAAGATAAAGAATTTCAAATGATTCTACTTAGTCAGAGAAATTCATTCTGCCCAATTTTGTATTCATACAGATATAAGGAATCTAACCTCAAATAAGCGAAACAATTAAACACTTAGGTCATGTTTGGTTCACTGTATTGCACATGGGATAGTATAAAATAGTACAAGCTAATACAAGTACGATGTTTGAAAGAATTTTTGAAAAATTAATGTGGGGATAATATAATACAGTATATGTCTCATTATCCCATATATACTGTATAAAATAATACACCATAAACCCTTGGGTTTATATAATACGGTAAACATCGTATTAATACTAAATGTCATCCCACCACCATTATTGTTGCTGCCACCACCACCACCACACCCTGTCTCCGTCACCAATACCTCCACCCCTGTCGCCACCATTATCGTCGCCGCCGCCACCACCACCGTCTCCACCACCACACTGTCTCCACCGCCACCACCACTACCACGCTACTGCCGACACCACCACCACTACCACGCTACTGCCGACACCACCACCACTACCACGCTACTACCGACACCACCACCATCACTATCGCCGTTTCCACCCCTACCGTCGCAGTCGATAACACCACCACCACTTCCGACATCACCATCGCCACCACCTCCACCACCATATCACCTGACACCATCGCCATGCCGTTGCCGACACCACAACCACTACAGCCATCACCATTGCTACCACCTCCGCTACCGCCACCACCATCACCGTCGCAGCCACCACCGCTACCTGCCACCACACCATCGCCACCTCTGCCACCACCACCACACTCTCGCTACCATCACCACACCCCCTCCACCTCCACCACCACCAGCACACCCTCATTGCCGACACCATTACTGTTGGTTACACCATCACACTGCAAACGCTGCCATTGCCACCACTACCGTCCCGCTGCCACCACACCCCCACACTACCTCCGCCAACGCCACCACACCATCGTCATCACTACAACACCATCGCCACCACCACATTGTCGCCGCTGCCATCACCACTCAGTCATCGCCATAACCGCCGCTGCCATCACCATCGCTGCAGCCACCACCACACTGCCGCCACTACTATTATCACATTACAATCAAATCTTCAAACTTATAATATTGAATGTATAAACTAATAACTATAATATAAAAATTATATTATAATTGATAAATTATTTCATTTTTTGCTCAAATATTTTGTCAAATTTGTCGTTTAGATTTTTTTCTTTTTTTATCTAATTTTAATTTTAGAAATATCAATATTTCTAATAATATATAGTCATTTTACATTAAATTTTTTATTTTTTAATAAAAAATTGATATATTAAAATTTATATTTTATAATTATAAATTTTTATCTAAATTAGTTATAATAAAAATAATTTAATTGTATCTATTTTTAATTTTTTATAATAATATATTACGATATTATACACCAAATACAGTATATAATAGTACAGGATAATATAATTTTATACCAAACATTGTATAATACAATACAGACTAATACTGTACAGGCTAATACTATACAAGCTAATACTATACAGATTAATACTATACATGCTAATACAATACAGCGAACCAAACGTGCCCTTAATATTAATCACACAATGAAGTAATAAAACACCTGAAGTCAAGATCTTAGAGTGCTATCCCTCAAACTTGTTCAGGAACAAAATTTGCAGAACAACATCATCGTGGCATACACGCTCTAATATTAGGAATTATAACGAAAAATAAGGTTAGCTCTATTTAAGAAAAAAAAAATTGCTTGTTACATTTCAAAGATAGTATTTTAGTCTTTACACTATTTTATATATGGTAATTTACATTTTCGTGAAAGTAATGGTTGTTTCAAGTAACTTATTTGTAATACAACAGCTTATGTCACTAAACTTTAAATTCTTAAATTTTGAAAATTATATAATCGTTCAATATGTTCATTAATATTAAGAAAATATCATATCAGAACTAAAGAAGAATAAAAGTTTCAAATTTTTATAATAAAGAAATATACTGTTGAGCACCAAACTTGTTAATTTTCCCCAAAAAGAGACCATAGTGATTTCCCACAAGTTAAATAAGAAATTACTAACTCGTTTGTGGCCATCGCCGGCATCGGCGAAGCGATATACGGACCCAGGCTGTTGAAATCCCAAGTAATGCTCAGCCAGATGAATGTATTCGGACACCGGCTGATCCCACTGCGCGGCTCTCTCCTTCACCTCCTCTTCCCTCGCTGTCAATTTTAAATTTTTTTAAAAAGAACGAAAATTTAGTTAATAGCTAACAAATAAACGTTGAGATGGAGAGAAAAGAGGAAATATTGGGATACCTTCGCAGACCCAAGCATTGAGGCCATCAGTGATGGAGAGATTGAAGTGAGAATCGAACCACGTGCCTTTGACGAAAATTGGGTCGATTGCGACTTCGAGCTTTAGGCAGGTATGCCTGGCCGTTTCCGATGGTGCTTCCATTTTTCCCAGTTCTTCAGTTTCTGAGAGCGTAGCAGAGAAGTTAATATTTAAGGTTATGGGCTGTTAAATGATGCGGAAAAGAACCATCTTTGACCTGCTTCTTCCCCCTCTCGGCCATTATCACCAATATACTGTAGAGTTCAGCCTCCTTCCTGACATGAAAATTAATAATAATAATAATAATAAAACGCTTTCCTTAAAAGAATATTTTTAATTTTTCCGAAAATTCAAAAAAAAATCTGAAATCATCATATTTTATTAAAATTAATTTTATCATATTTATTTTTAAATTTTATATATATATATATATATATATATATACACACACACACACACCATTTTAATTATATCTTCGCCTTATTTTTTGTATAAAAACTAATTTTAATTAAAAAGATATCTTCTTTTTTAAATTTTAAATAATAAAAATTAAAAATATATAAAAAATAAAATAAAAATAATAATAATTAAATAGCTCATCGTTTATATTATATTTCAGAATTTATATTTTTTTATTTTTCTTCTTTAAACATCTTATTCTTATATCGTCAGCTATATTGTTCCAATTTTTCTCTTATAAAATTATTTTATTTCAAATTTAAAAAATGCTTCTCTCTTCTTTTTAACCAAAAGTTTATATTTTAATTATTATTAATTTGATTTATTATTTTTTACCGATTGAGGTGGAAAACAGTAAAAAGAATATAATTAACGATTTTTATATAAATAATTCTATAAATCTATTCTTACAGAAACAAAATTTCTGAGAAAAATAATCTTAATAAAATTTTTAATTACAAAAATAATTTCAATAATCAATAATGTCTAAATCTTTGAAGTAAAATAGGATCAATAGTATACAGTATTGATATAAATAAATAGATAATACGTTGAACCATATATTTTGTGAGAAATTATATATTATTCGGTAAAAGAAATATAAAAAAACATATATACAATATATAATTTAGAATTGGAAGCTTTTCTACTTGATGACAAAACATACCCAAAAAGCAAACATCACACGCTCGCAGGATAAACTACAATCACAGCATATTCATACTCTCCCATCCCATAAACTCTGAGACTCAGAGAATCATGTTTCTCATTAATTTCTTTCACTCCTCATTTCCTTTCCTCTTCCTTTGTTCAATATCTGCAACTTTAGCCCAATCCAATGTGGACCCCACTATCACAACCATGGAGGATTTCTCGGGTTACCCGATTCATGAACCATCTCACTCATTTAGCTCAACGCCTTCGTCTTCTTCACTTTCAGTCGATACCCAAACTCTACAAAAACAGGTAATGGGACTCACTGGGTATTTATAAGTTCATGTATCTGTTTGTTGATAAAATTTGTCTGTTAAAGCTGTGAACTTTGTTTGCAGATTGACGAGCTATCCACTTTTTCTGATACTCCTGCCCCATCAATTACTAGGATTTTGTACAGTGAGATGGATGTACAAGCACGCAGGTAACGTTTTTATGATTTCTGTTTATAGATTGTGCTGTAATTAATCTTCTGATAGTTTCGATTAGTCTCTTCGTTCTAAAAATGAATCATTAGCATCATATTTTGATATCTTATTTCTGTTCTTGTGTGTACTGATATGGTTCCAGACTTCAACAACAACTAGAGCATCTTGTAACTGTTGCTTAATTTGGAATGTAACAATTCCTACCGTTCTGTTCTGTTGTTGTTTTAACTTTTTGTTTCTTTATTCTTTATGAGAGAATTGGTCCATTGATTTCTTTTTTTCGTAGGAAGAACCTTTCAGTGGAACATAGGTTTTGAATAATATCATATGATTTTTTTTTTTCAGAAGAATTCTAATTTTTGGTTCATTGTATCAAAACAACTTTTGACCTTGTAATTTTTGCTATCCATATAAAATAGCATTGCAATAGCTTTCAAGTTCAATCACTTGTAAAGATTTGTCAAGTTGAACATTCACCTCCATATGTTTTTTAATCTTTCTTCATATTCTGTTCATGAAGATAATATTGATAATTGCAAATTTTCGAGTGCAGGTACATCAAAAACATAATGGGACTTTCTGGATTATCTGTTAGAGAGGATGCAGTTGGAAACATATTTGGTCGGTGGTGAGTTCTTTTAGTACCATATAGTCATCGGTATAAGCTGCTGCTGGGACATATTATATCTTTTTCAGGGATGGCCTTGATTTCCTTGATTCATTTTTTCAGGGATGGCTTGGAGCCGGAGCTCACTGCAGTTGCAACTGGTTCTCACATGGATGCCATTCCATATTCTGGGAAATATGATGGAGTTGTTGGTGTTTTGGGTGCCATTGAGGCCATAAATGTGCTAAAAAGGTTTGCATTGTCCAGTTGATATGAGTATGAGTTTTGGCCTTGAGGTCTGAAAATTTTTTTAACCCATCATTTTCAACCTGCTATTCAAGCAGGCATGTGGCCTAGGAATCTTTGCAACATCCTAGATCTAGAAATCCATTGCTGTCAAATTAAAATGTAGATGATTGCTTAGGCCTCTTTTGCTGAGATATTAAAGTTATCCTCTTTGAGCAACTCCCCTGTGTAGCCAGAGTGACAGTAGAATAAGCTAGAAGACATTTATGGAATCCTTTTTTTGAAACTAAAACTCAAATTAATCAATGCGTCGAGTTGAGAGTTGATCACACCATAATCAGTAAATCTAAACGAGTTGGAATATGAGAAAGATGAGCTATCCTGAATAAAAATCATCTCAGGTTTTTCCAATGTATGATGTACCCCATTATCTATCTTTCAAATAATTTTGTAGTCCTTAATGTTCTTTTATGCTTTTGTTGTGCATGTGTTTTTGTTTTATTTGTTTATAGTTAATTTAGGAAAATGCAATAGAACCTGTTTAAAGAATATGAATTATTTTTTATAGTACCATAATGATCTAAAATCAATCTATTTTAGTCTCTATTTTCAGTCTATCTTTTGCTGATTGGGATGTTTCACAGGTCTGGGTTTAAACCTAAAAGATCACTGGAGGTCATCTTGTTCACCTCTGAAGAGCCAACTCGGTTTGGCATCAGCTGCTTGGGAAGGTCGGTAACAGCACAGTATATGGTTACAGATTTATCAACCGGTTAATGCAGGCACTTTTTACATTTCTGTTTCAGCTTCCTGTTCATTTTTCCAAATCCGAAGGCTGTTACTATATTGACGCTCCAGTGAGGTTTTGTTATTTGTTCTGCTCAATTTGCAGCCGCCTATTGTCAGGAAGTAAAGCCCTTGCAGAAACTTTGAAGATGACTGTAGATAGTCAAAATATATCCTTTCTAGAGGCTGCTCGATCTGCTGGGTATGCAAAAGACGAAAATGATTTGTCAAGCGTTTTCTTGAGAAGGGGAACTTACTCTGCTTTTTTGGAGCTGCATATAGAACAGGGACCCATTCTGGAGGCAGAAGGTAGGCTAGTTTTCACGGGTACTTCTATTTCTGTATATACATCATCTCTCTGCTATTTGCTAATGATTTTTAACTTAAAAACAGGTTTATCAATTGGCATAGTAACTGCAATCGCAGCCCCTGCAAGCATAACAGTGGATTTTGAAGGCAGTGGAGGCCATGCAGGCGCTGTGTTGATGCCAAATAGGTGATCTCTTAGCTGTGTTTGGGTCCAAGCTACTTGCACACTTAATTGATTCATGTACTTTTTCTTTATTGCTAAACTCCTTTGATGAATCATTTTCTCTTGTTGTGAAATAAAAATTCTCTATGCATTAATAGCGCATCCACTTTCATGCATTTATCTAATTACTTTATCTTTGCACTCACACATCAGCTTGCATGTCTTTTGTTGAATTCTCATAGATTTTTTCAATTGCTATTTTCTACATGCGTGACATGTGAGGACTTGGTTTGCTATTGGTTTTGCAATTCTTGATAGCGACTCACAATGGAAAGTGCAAAATCTGCTATATTTCTGTTAAATAAATTTATTCCCTTCCAGATTGTTGCTTAGTCCAAAGAATAGGAAGTGGCAAGTCACAACCAAGTCTTTTTATTCAATATTTGCCAACCTTCTTCTTCCTCTTCTTCTTCTTCTTCTTCTTTTTCTTTTTTTTTTAGATATGATTCTTAGCTTCTTCATGCATTATGTGGATCAGAAACGATGCTGGACTGGCAGCTGCGGAGTTGGCTCTAGCTGTTGAGAAACATGTGCTGGAATCTGGTTCTATTGATACTGTTGGTACTGTAGGTATGTCATGCTTTCTTCATACCCAAGCCCTGAATTCTTGTTTTCTGCTGCATTGTATCCATTTCCATTATTGAAATTGCTGTCTTATTTTCAACTATCTCCCTTTTTCATACATCTGTACTGGGAATAAATAATTCATGATTTTTAAGGTATTCTGGATTTGCATCCTGGAGCAATCAACAGCATCCCGAGCAAATCACACCTGGAAATTGGTATGCTTTTCTTTTGGTTAATATTTCTAAATAACATTAAGTTTGTGCCTGAGCACGCTTAAAAGTTTGTCCATAAACTTCCAATACGGTAAGTTTAGTGTTGATTTTTTTTTTTTCAAGTTTATTTCTTGTAGCTGTACAAGGCACCTGAAATAACTTATCCTTTTATGTTTAATTTTTTTTGCAGACACACGAGATATTGATGAAAAGCGAAGGAATAATGTGATCGAAAAGATTCATCAATCTGCAATTAAAATAGCAGAAAGTCGTAGAGTCAAGCTATCAGAATTCAAAATCATAAATCAAGACCCGCCAGCACTCTCTGATAAATCAGTAATTAAGGCAATGGAAGCTGCATCAAAAGAATTAAACTTGACACATAAGTTAATGATAAGCAGAGCTTACCATGATTCGCTATTTATGTCTAGGTGAGAGATATTGCTAAATGGCTGAATGTCAATAATGATCCTGAAATTCAAGCAAAAACGTTGCTGCCATTTCTCTTTCCCTAACATCCACAAAAACATATGCAATCCATTCAAGGTTTATCCAACTTCTACTTTGCTGCATGGGACAAAACTATCATGAACTTCTTCATAGTTATACGATATACCTTGAACATTTCCAGAAAACTAGGACAATGCTTATACTGTTTATCATAGTTTCTTTTTAACTTTTACCCCAAATGCAACTGATCATGCAACTATACATTTTTGCAGGATATCGCCAATGGGCATGCTATTCATTCCATGTTACAAAGGTTTGAACTGATATTCTTACTCTGGCTGTAGTTAAATATATTACAAAGTGCTAGCGGTCGTACTGAACATAACACAACTTCTTATCTTCTACAAAAGTTTTGTTTGTGAATGAAAGCACATATTAGAGTTTTGAGTGCCAAATTTGGTTTTGCAGGATATAGCCACAAACCTGAAGAATTTGCCTCCAGTCAGGATATAGCAAATGGGGCGAGAGTATTGGCGCTTACGCTTGCGAAGTTGTCTTTAGCATGATATATTCTTTGCACCTCTTCTTAGGAACTGCACTCCATAGTGCATAAATAAAACCTAGGAATAGTCAACTATGGAGGTCTTTGGAGTTCTTTTTCGATCAAATGAACAATAATGTAAAGACATGAAAGAATTTTGTCTTCCTTTTTATGAATATCCATTTCAATGGGAATTGTGATCAGAGTAGCAATAGTTTTGAGTAAAAACAACAGATGTCTCTGGACACAGAGCTTTGAGATGGCGTGCTGATTTATAATAGTATTTAAGCACCTAAAGTTGTTTATATATGGTGTGCCTTTACGAATAATGTGCGCATATATGCACTGTTCGATTCCACACGCAGACGTTATCAGATGGTGCAGGTGCGTTATATAACATGCATCCGCGTACTACTCAGGTCAATGGTTGATAAGTTGATTTTTATGGAAGTTATATGAGTGTAAGATTATAATTGTTTTTGTGGGTGATTATTTTCTTTCCAAAATAAATGGATTGAAAATTTGAAATATATATGTTGTCAAAAAAAAAAAAAATTTGAAATATATATAAAGAAACAGTAGTGCAATGCAATCTGTTTATGGGTCCGCTTACAAATGTTGGGCTTGGCATATGGACCTAAGCTTCAAATTTTCCTTATTCCTTGCAGCCATAAAGGACCTAAATTTGCCCCATTGGTATTCCATAAATGTTTGTATTGTTTTTTACGTGAGAGAATGTACTATTTTTTCCCCTAACATTCCTTTGATTTCATCTATTAGCCTTTTAAATTTTTGAAAATTGTTTTGCAAAACTATTTGAGAGAGATTAATAACACCGACGTAGACATCAAAATGAAGAGATTATGCAGAAATGAATCAAACTAAAATTTCTGAACTTGAATTGGTACAGAATTTTATTGTAGGCTGAAATTGGAGGGCAACCACTAGGTAAACAAGACTAATGGCCCACAATTAAATGCTTCTTTTAATAGAAGAATCATACTATTTTAATATACTAAATTTGATATTCCGATTCGACAATCGACTAATTATCGATCAAACAATAAATAGTACTTCGTACACAACTCCACCTGTGACATTACCCATCAACAAATCATTGCCAGACGTCGGATTTATTCTATTTTTCAGACTTCTCGTTCCCGTTTCTAGTATTTAAATTTTCCATACTAATATAAATTATTTAGGAAATCAACCAAAAATGCATGACCTTTTTTATTAATAAATAATTTTATCATAGGAGACTATCTATTGAGATGGGGAACCTAGGTTGATGATCAATCATTCACTGGGGAGTGACGATTAATGGGGGGTGATGTGGAGAAGAGAGCAAGAGTGGGGTCCAATATGTGATTATTTAGATTTTATGGGCTATGGTATATTTAATGGAAGGGGGCACCCTTACTTTTACTCCACTCGCATCATCTTGACTTCAGTCACAGTTTCACAGCTCACAAATCCAAACTAACACCCTCAAATTTATTTTTTCTTTTCACACTCACCCCTGAATTTTACTTCAATTTATGAATAGACACATCCCTATTCATAATTTTCATTATAAACCTAACTCGCAATTATATATAAATATATGTTTTATCTAACAACATTTTAATTAATCCATGATGTTTTCATAATTTTATATTACTAATTTGATTTCATAAATGGAACATTTACAATAAATTACATGTAATTTAAACGGCGGAAAATTTAATAATTTTTTCAATTCATCAGATTTGATTAAATAAATAAATAAATAAATATCTCTTAAAGACATTTCAGCAATAAAATTAATTCCAATATACTAAATGGTTTCCAATTTGATCCTCCATCGTGCTTTAAAAAAAAAAAAAAACTTTTATTCATGAATAAAAATTATACCCCATTAATATAATATTATAATATGTTATTTTTTTATAATCTTCTAAAATTACCATAAAGCCTCTAGCAAACTCCTAAGAACACAAAACTTGTAGAATAAAACCTATAGCGAGGATAATTATTAAAAAAAAATTGATTTCAAAGTAATTTGTCTAAACTTTGAACTCTAAATTAAGGCTTACTTATGGATAGTGATTTTGTCCAGCGAAAATTTTGAAGAAGATCATTCTACCTAACAATCTATTGGTAATTAAGGACAGAAAATGGCATTAATTAATGAAATGAACATAAAGATTAATAATAGGGTGGGCATATAAATTAAAAAGAGGGTGTTAGGGCTTTATCAAAAGGGTTAAGCAGGAATAATCAACAAACCCGTAGGGTCCCTAGCAATAATACAGATGGAACGTCTTATTGCTTTTTTGTTAAGATATATATGTATGAAGATGAACCTTCCATCTTATTTCTGATTTCGACAATCCCTCACTGTTTATTATTTCTTAATTAGGCTTTCCCAATTAATTTGCTATATTACCTTAAAATTATGTTTTATGGTAAGGATTAATTATTATTATTATTATTATTATTATTATTAAATCTGTCTATTTGGAGGAACCTGTCTAAAGGGAGAGTTTTTTAAATAATGTTTTTTTTTAAATAATAACAAAAGTAGGGTGTGTCAGAAAATATTTTTGTTTTTGAGATTGTGTTAGAAGAAGTTTGTACTTTCAGCATTCTCCATCAAGTACTGTTGTCTCGTGAATCGATGCAAGTGAGTTGGATAACGCGCGTGTCTCCAGTCTTGTGATGGATAACGCTTCTGCAATATGCATCTTCCATCAAATCCCATGCACACCGCATTGAAACTAATATATTGCTAAATTTTTATTCTTTTCGGGACAAAAAATTACAATCAACTAAAAAAATATATTGCATCCAGTGAAAATATGACAAATTAGTATTTATATAGATTAAATAATAGACATATAGCATACATTAAATTTTTCACTAATTTTTTTTATTCAAGTGACTGATTTTTAAGTTTTTTACTGAATAACGTATATTCTGTTATCGAACTAAAATTTTTGTCCAAAAAAATGATAAGAATAGACTATTTGAATATTTTTAATAGTAAAAGTTATCTATTTTAATATTTTTAGAAGAAAAAATAGAATATTTTAGTATTTTTAGGAGTAAAAGCTGACAAATAAATATTAAAAGTATTTTTTAACTAGTAAAAAAATAAAAATTGGCCTTAAACCCTTTTTTTAAAGGAAAAAAATGGGGGAAAGTTCCCTTTAGTTAGTTGTTTGGATAATAAAAGTGGCACTATAATTTGTTTGACAGAAGCTTTTTGTTCTAGTTGAATTTTCATGTAATTTAACTCAGTCTCTTTGCTCAATAAGCGTCTTCCATCAAACCCCATGCGACATTAACTTATATATATATATATATATATATATATATATATATATATATATATATATATATATATATATATATATATATATATATATATATATATATTTGATTTTTGATTTGATTATCGAACTGAACCATACTAGCATAATGTATAAAATTATTAATTGTATAAAATTATAAAATTTAATGTATGCTATATGTCTAATATTTAATCTATATAAATACTAATTTATCATATTTTCTCTGGATGCAATATATTTTTTTAGTTGACTGTAATTTTTTGTCCCAAAAAGAATAAAAACTTAGCAATATATTAGTTTCAAAGCGGTCTTCATGGGAATTGATGAAAGACGGTTATTGCATAAGCGTTATCCATCACAAGACTGGGGACACAACCGTTATCCAACTCACTTGCATCGATTCACGATGTAACAGTGCTTGATGAAAAATGTTGAAAGTACAAACGTCTTCTCACACAATCCCAAAAATGAAAATATTTTCTGATACACCATACTTTTGTTATTATTTTTTTAAAAAACATTATTAAAAAATTATCCCATGTCTAAATCCTAATCATTGTCCTGTTTTATTAGTTTTACCATTTCTAGTGAAACATAATCCAAATCCTAATCTTCACCGGATTTTTTTTTAACACTCTTCATCCTTTTACAATTGTGCATGGCTTCAACTATAGGGATAACATGCTCAAAAAAATATTAATCCAAACTTGATATCTGCATAAAAAATAAAGTATTTGTGAAGATTCAGAAATATTCCTACAGTCAAATTAAATCCTTAAAATAGAAAAAATAATGGAAAAATCATACAAAATAGAAAGAGTAGGATAGTCCTATATATATAAAGAACTTATTACATGTATTTAATAGGTATAATTTAATATAGGCTTTAATGCCTTGTAATGTTTAGATTAATGAATATTTATTACCGTTATAAGTGTTCGTAACATATATCGGTTATATTTTCATATTTTCTTTTAACTAGTTTGGTTGATCCGAATTTATGATTTTGAGTTTAATTAATTTTATTATATAGAAATACCAATTGTGGCTTCAATTTTTAATCGAGTTGAAAGTAATTGGAGATAGAACATGCAATAATAAATTAGTTTTGAACTTAATTAAGTTCTCATTCACGTTATATAGAACACCAATAATTAATATTGATTAGGTAAAACTTACAGCTATTTTTTTTCTTCAATTTTTACTTGATCTTTTCAAATGAAACTTTTTTTTTAATGTTCGTATATTAATTATAATAGGAAAAATTTCAAAAGAGGCATCAAATAATTAATGTGACATTTTACATTTTGAGCTTTGTTTTAGTTGTCTGTACTTGATATTTTAGATGGTATGATTGTCTTTTACTAGCATTTTGATATATAACACGTAGATCTGGCAAAATTGACCTAAATTCATTAATCAATCCAAATTTATCCAAAAAAAAATTAATTCAAATTCAATCTAATCCAAATAAATACCCGCTTAATTAATTCAAAATTGATCCATTTTATTTTTTAATCCAATCCAACCCAATCAAATACTCATTGGATAAACTCAAAATTAATCTATCTCACTTTTCAACCCATTGAATCTTAATCCAATGAGTGTTTTCAAAATGTTTTTTTTTAATCATACCCAATGGGTCTTAACCCATTAGTGTTGGTACATACCAATTTATGAGCATAGCCGACCTGAAGACGTGTGCATTAATTATATGGAAATCGTAGAACTAACCCAATATTAATTTAAAAAAAATCATAGAAAGATATTTTTGAAATATTAGTATAATTTTTTTAAGAGATGAGCATATCCTTCAACTAAAATATATAATTTTGATATGTGATAGCCTTTATTTTTTTATGTGCAAATTATTATTATAGAAAAATTTATAAATTGCAATTGCCGCTCAAATTATTGTTTTCCTGTAGTTCTAAATTTTCAGTCTCCTCTTTTATAGTTTCAATTTAAATTTTCAAATTTTATGATATTCTCATATTTTCTTTCCTATTCTCGTGTAGAAGTCATTACTGAACTCAATGCTATGGTATCGAAGTTTCAAATGTTTTTTCCTTTAATAATTTGATATTTTGCTAAAAAGAAAATTTTGATATTATTTATATTTTAAGATCAAACACTTCAATTATTCAATGATTTATTGTAAAAGAAATAATTCTTTAGTCTTTTCACGAAGAAATCTAAATTGCCAAGTTCAATTCGTTATAAAATATTTTTAATAGATTGGTATCAATGGTATTAGATAGTTTGATTAACTTTCAACTATTACAATACAATTATAAAATGATATTTATAATTATATGATATAATAAGCTTTTAATATTACAGTATGCATCATTTAAAAAGTAAAGTTTTAGTATAAAGTAAAGTTTTAGTATTATTCAATAGGTAACAGAAAAAAAAAAGACTTTGAGTTGTGGATATGGATTACAATATTATTAGTTTAGTTACGATATTTTTTTTTTATACCAATGAGCCATATTTCTTGCTATTTCCCTGTTTATTCATAGGTCAATCCAAATAAATCTAATCCATTTGGATATTTATCAATTTATAATCCATATTTTTTAACTCATTAATGATCCAACCTAAATTCATCCAATTCGTCTATTTGCCGCTTCTAATAACATAAAAATGGAATAACATAAACTATTGATAGAAAATTATTCTGTATTGAGCATGGCTATATATAAGGGCCCATGCACTTAAAAATATATACATATTTTTAATTTTTAGTAAAAATCAAATAAGCATTTCAACAAATTAAATTTCAGTCCATTAGAACAACAATTTGTGTATAAATATGTGAAAAATCGTTTATATTTTGAAAATCTACCTATAATTGTCTTTTTTTTTAAAAAAAAAAAACTAGACCCTTTAATAGTTAGATTTGTGAATAAATAAAGTAATAAATTTACATTAATCCTGGATTCGAAGGATCAGTTTGGGGCCTTCAGTAAACAATTATTAGCTATTATTGGACATTGATGCAAATGTTTTTTCTTCCTTTAAAAAAGTTAACTTTTTAATTTTAATAGATAAAAAAAAAGAAAGAGAAAATGAAGAGAATAAAATTTGTTGGGAGACAGTATTGAAAAGAAAGAAATTCGAAATTTCATGGTTAGTGATGGTTATAAACTATTGAATATATATCTGAAATGGAGTAGGAGAATTCTTATAAATAAATTGAAGATTAGAGTAATGTAATTTATATTTTATAAATTAATGGAATTGGAAGATAAGATTCTTACTTAAATTTCTTTTATGAAAACTTAGCGTTGCCCTAAAAAGGGTGACAAGACAAACCTAATCTGCCTGGCAATTTTTTGTCCAGATTTGCTATTGCAACCAACACTGTTAGCCTTTCAATGATTTGGTTAGCATTCTCGTGCCAATTTGTTCCTCTCTTTATTAGAGAAAAGTGACCAATAACTAGTTGATTAAATTAAATTAAGTTTAACATATAGTGAGTATATAATATCTAAATAAATAATTATGGATGTATTTTATAATAAAACAGATTACATGTGAACAATACTCTTATATTTTTCCATGTTAGAAAACAAAGGAAAAAGGTATTGATTTTAGAAACTATAATCTGTTTGGTTTGTGTTGCGTTGTTATGTAGCAAAGATGGAGTTGGTTTAAGTTGTTTTTATGTTTTTAAACAAATAGGGGACGGTGTTACAAGTACAACCTACATATAATGCTACACTTCATAAATAATTTTTATTCTGATAATTTATTCCACACAAGTGTAACCTTATTCAAAAGTAGATAGCGCAGGTATAATGGCTATTAAAAGAATATAAGGAAGGAAATAGAAAATAAATTTTGAAACGAAATCGCTAAAACTTGCGAAAATTAATTAGTAGAAAATAAATTTTCAAAACGATGATCAAATGACATGTCTTCATTTTAGTGAAAAGTTGTTAGAATACGTATTAATTGCACTTGCAATCTTATCAAGTAAGCATTGTAGAGTACGAAATTTCTTATCTAAATTTTACTAATGAATTTTATATAAATAAAATTATGTATTAGCATATATGATTGATAACTACGTATTCATCATTTTTTCATATTTTTTTAACTTTTTATTTTATTTGATAATTTTTATTTATTTAATTTATAAATTTATAAAAGAAGCTTACAATCTAGAACAATTTTTTTTCTATTGAAGTGATGAAGAGTCTTGACTTCAAGATCTCTCTAAAGTCTGAAGTATAAACAACTCACAATTTTAACGTCCAAATGGAGACAACTCAAACTCATAATATAGAATTGTGATAGGGTGCATTCATGTATATGATGTGTAGTATTCTGGACCATCAGATTAAAAATAAAATATATAAGGCGTCGGATTTTTTTGAGATGAAAAAGCAGCAAACAAAAAGCAGTTAGTTTCAAATTTGAATTTGATTTTTCACAATTGACGGCGTGAAGTAACGCCGTGAACACCGACGGAGGGTACTTACAGTGGTACTATAAAAGAAGAAAGCAACAGCAACAGCAACAGCAACAGACCCAGAAATCACGCAAATATATAAAATACTGAGCTAGATAAGCCATAAAAGTTAAAGAACACCCAATATACACGCGCGCACACTCACAGAGAGGGCCACCATTTTCTCCCAGATCGGACCAAAATTTGTGAGTTTTTCTTTTCTACCTTCTTCTTCTGCTTCAATCTCGCTTTCTTTCGTCTTTAGATCTCCTCTTGCATGTAATGTAGGTTCCCGTTCTTATGCCTAAGTTCTTCTATGTCGATCTGTTTTTGGTTTTCTTTTTCTATTTGAATCTCTCCGTGGAACTTCGTTCTTTTTTTTTTCTAATGAAAAATGTAGCTTCTCTTTGTTTCCTTTTAGTGCTTAGGTTTTGTTTGCTTGCTGAGAAAAATGTTGGACATGAAACAGAATGAAACGCGTAGCTCTTACGGTTGGAGAAGCAGTAAACTACCCAATATTTACCATTAAGTTTTATTTGTTTTAGCTATTATAGCAATAGCTCAATCAAGGTCTGCGATCTTTAGCTTTGAGTTAGGATACTTTTATTTTATAATCTGGGCAGAGGAAGTGTTAGTTTTTACGGGAAGGTTGATCTTCTGAGTGAAATTAGTTGTGAATTGGTGAAAATTCAATTATTCATCTTTTTCGCGTTTATCGATAAAATATTTTGTTAAGTAATCACTAATCAGCACTAATTTTTAAGTTTGTTGGCGCCATTATGGTTAAGGTCTCATGTTTTGTTATCATTTCTTCTTCCTCTTCTTCCCTGTTATTCTTTATTTGATCAAATACAAAGTTCTTATGGTTTACGGTTATATTTTCTCGTCTATTCTTCTTACCGTTTAAATCAGTTATGAATGCATGATATCTTCCTTCTTCTGTAAAATCAGTAATTATGTTAATTGTCCTTAGATAAAAATACATTGTTTACTCCTCATTCAAAATTTTTCCTGGCAAAAAGGATGCCATTTATCCGTAGGCATCAGAGATTTTCATCTGCTTGCTACAAACGATATAATTTTCTATTATCTTACTTTTCCATACATGGCTGTGAAATTTCTCTATTACAAATCAAACTGTTAATGCCAAAACAAATTACATTCCCTTGATATTAGCCATTCAAGGACTACCAGTATCTTCTCTTGATTTTGTACCCCATTTGATATCTTGATTGCTTTCTTAGTATTGTTTCTAGTGGTTATTGTTATGGAGTTCTCACATTCATCAGTTGTGCATATTTTTCTATATAATTAAAAGTGTTTATATTTTGCTTCTCCATCAATAATGTTCTTAATATTTAATTTTTTTTTTCTAAAAGGAGTTGTTCTTAAATGTTTTCAAATGGTACACTGCCTGTGAAATGGGTGAGTCCCCTTTTACATCTTTTTTAAGTTTAGGCTATTGCACAGTACTACTCAATAGCTAATAATAAAGCGCTTGCTTGAGCTGATAGGAAACAAATTACCATCGACAAGACATCAAGGATTGTGTTGTGTTCCTTTGATATATTATCTGCCATAAATTATAATATCACTCTTGTGATTGTTCAGAATGATTAGTTATCAGAACTTTGTAGATAGGTGAAGTTGGCTACCACCAAGTGGTTTAGGGCCATTTGATGTCCACTTTAAAAGGATGGGTCTAGATGCAATGTTAAGATTTCTTTGTTGTTAGCTGAGGTCATTGGTCCAAATCACAAAAATAGCTTACTTGCAATGCAAGCGGAAGGGTCCATGCATCAAGCCTTCTTAGAGCTTGGAATGCATGAAAAATCACACTTCTTGATATTGGTTTTAGAAAAAGTAGAAAAGGTTTTTTGTGGAGACTTTGTAGATGCATATCCAATTTCCTGGGATCTGATGCTTGTGTTCCTTGTTGTAGTGCCATGGGGATAGAAGTTGCAGATATATGCATGGACAAGGAGCCAGATTGTGTCATAGTCTATTCAAATGGTGTTTCCCATGATTCAAATGATGAAACTGATCCCAGTCATCATGACATTCTAGAGCCATACGAGCCTATCAATGGGGTTCCTGAGCTTCAGAGTTCGGAGGAGAATTCTGAGGTGAAGGATTATGAAGTGAAGGAATGCACAACTGAAACCTCGGTTGAGACTTCTGAAGTTTCCAATGCTGAACAATGCAAGCAGGACAGCTCAAAATTTGGGGTTGGTTTGCTGGAAAAGGAGGCCAAATCTGGAAAGCAGAAAACAAAGGATGATACTAAATCTCGATCACATACAAAGCATGCATCAAAAGCTGCTCCTGCTGCAGCTGTTCGCACAAAACACACTGTCCCACAGCCATTTGCCCTGGCAACTGCAAGGCGTGCTTCATCTGGAACTCGCCCTACTGGACCTGACCTTGATGCCACTGCTGGTTTTACTAAATTGCCTAATACACAAAATGTTCTTCAACCAAACACCATAAAGCAGAATCAGGTAATTGCTTCAGGCAAGCATATGGATGTATATCACTAGTTACATTATTCCACATTCAGAAGTAAAGCTCATCCAGCGCTAAGAACAATGGTTAAACTTTCTGTATTTGGAAAGTTCTTTTTATTATTCTTTTATTATTAAAAGACATGCATATTTAGCTGCAGCCACTTGGCATGAGAAAGCCATTGCAACCAAATAACAAGAAACATCCTGATGAGGAGGATAATTGTTCTGTTACTTCCATGTATCCTCAAGCTGCTTGCAATTCATAGTTGGCTTAGTTTTCTTCTTTTCTATAATTATTTTTCTGCTTCCACTTCTCTGGCACATTTTACCCTTCATACCTTGACTATGCATAGTACTACAGCATCTGTGTGGGCTAATAAGTCCAGGACAACGGTAGCATCGGCTCCAGTTTTCAGATGCACTGCTCGTGCTGAAAAACGGAAGGAGGTATGCCTGTCTCCTGTTAAACTTTGCTCAGTTATTTAATTAATAATCTGCACTCAGAAAGATATCTGAAAGCAACATGCAATCTCTGTCATGCATTTATCTTTTAGTTCTATTCAAAGTCAGAGGAGAAACACCAAGCATTGGAAGCTGAGAAAAACCAAAGTGAAGCAAGGACCAAGGTAAACTAATTAAAGCATCCAACACCATAAAGGCAGTTAGATTTCTAAATCTAAGTCTCTCTGTTCAATCTCTCCTGCTGCTTTCCCGCTCTGTTATAGTTGATAGATGAGAATAACATGTCCTCCGCCCCCTTTATTATTGATCCTATAATTTAAGGACGAGAGAGAGGCAGATATCAGGCAACTGAGGAAGAGCTTGTTGTTTAAGGCTAATCCAATGCCGAGTTTCTACCATGATGGACCACCACCTAAGAGTGAATTGAAAAAGGTACTTCTCTTGCTGCTAGATTTTAGTATATGTGTTTCTACGCAAACTGTTGAGTTCTCAATGTTGGAAGATGTTGAAGGAAATTTAATGTTTTAATGAGAAACAGTAAGTTATCAGAGATAAATTGTATATAAATGTATTTGTGATAATAGCTTTCTTTTGAATCTTTGTCTGAATGCCAGCTTCCACCAACCCGCGCAAAATCACCGAAACTTGGAAGAAGGAAGAGCTGCAGGGATGCAGAAAATCCATCTCAGGCAGGCAAGGTCGAAGGAAGTTGTGGTCTGGGAACTTTTCAAAGTCTGGGTACTTACAAAGAAGATCCTAGCAATCCTATTTCCAGCAAGGCAAAAGGTGAGCCTGACATTCTGGATGCCCATGCCATTTGCAAAATTACTGAAGAACATGAGCAAACAGAAGAGGTAAATGAAACAATACATCCAGAGGTAAATGAAACAATATCTCCTGAGGTAAATGGACAGAGTAATGCCATCATGGGCATTCAGTCTTAAGGTTGTGTTGAATTATTAATTTATAAGAGGCAAAGGATCCTAATTTCCTTTTGCAAATTTTCTTTTTGTGCCTTACTGTGAAGAATGTGCATCTTATTTCATTTTAACTTAAAAAGGACTTGTTTCCATATTTGTGTAATCTATGGTGTAAATTTTCTGTAAGTTATATCTATACAAAAGCTCCCAGCTGCTAGGGAAATTGTGAATAGCTTGCTGATCTCCCAGTCTTTCTGCTACATATTCTACTTGAACTCTTTAACCCTTTTTTTTTTTTGAAGAAGAATGTACGTGATGTGGGAGTTACAAAACAGTGTCTGCCATAATAGTAGCAAATAATTGAATTCCAGGAAGATTACGCATATTATTTGGCTGTTTGATAAAGTGAAGGTAAGTGATACAAAACCAAGAGAAAGGATATAAAGCTAAGTTTTGGGTCCGGTTATGCTTAAGCTTTACTGAGGTGGAGCTTTGTGCTGTTGTTAAATGTTGATGTGTGTAATTATGGCAAGTGTCATCATGAAAAGCTCTTAAAGTATAAGGAAAAAAGATGCCCATAGAGCGTAAAGCACCCCGCTGTTGAGAAGTGTTTTTGTCATAATCAAACAGCAAAAGATAGACTTTCTAACCACTACTTCCCCTATTTTTGGTATCAATTGTTGGTTAGTCTAAAGGATTTGCATAAAAATTTGTTCTGCTTTAAGCTCTTCAAATTTCATTTCCATGTTTTCTTTACAACATCTTTCTTTTTAACGTCTATCACGCAAAGCAATCGCTGAGGTAAATTCAATGCTCAATCGAACAGCAGTTATAAAAACAAACAAATAAATTATCACCAATTTTCCAAACGTTTCAGGTAAAACTACGAGGATGAATCAATACCTTCTACCTATATTTATTCCCGGTTGACATCTACCAGGACAACAACGTTAATTTTATCTCAAACTATTGACTACTGTCAGCATTGTAACTGAAATTTTGGAACTGTTATTGATTGATAATATTTCAGAGTACTAGGAAGTGCAATTCAAGCACAGTAAAATCCATGTTATTACAGTACACAACACTCGAGTCTTTTCTTTCTTCTACTTTTGTATTGTTCCCAACTATGCCCACCTCCCATT
>JBBPFJ010000026.1:121622-196318 GCA_037975025.1 Excoecaria agallocha
AGTTTCCTGTCAGCTACAAACTGGGAAATGTTGAAGAGGTGAATTTTATCTTCATCTTCATCGCTAGAAAAGTAAGCTTGGGGGCAAATTGTCCGGATTCCATATCTCCTGCAAAATGACAACCAAAATCTAGCGAATTTCAAAGCTTCTCTCATGCCAAACAAGGTTATAGCAGCACCACCATCATCAGACAGATAAACATGAAGCTTCTCCGCCGGATAATCCAAGGCCATAGCCGACAAAACTGTGTTCATAACCCCAACAGTCGGCTCTTTATCAGGATCAGCAGTGCATATGAACACATCAATTCCAGGGAGTTCGGCATTTTCAGGCAATCTTTCAGGATATACAGTGCGAGAAATAGGTCTCCATCGAAAAGCTTGGTCAATAAATATAAGGAGAAGCTCAGAACCAAACACTAAAAGCCATGGAATCAAAGGGGTGGCTCTATTTTCTGGGTTCTGAAACAGAAAAGAAGCTCTGTAGTAAATCAAGAAAGCTATGGCAATGCAATGGATCAGTGCATGAGACCTGCTTATGACTATGAATTGTTTGTAGGTATTTTGGTTGCAGCCATGGAGTTCAGATTCCATTTTTCCCCCCTTTTTTCGTTGAGAATGATTTGCTGCCTGCCTTATCTATGTATATATATATATTCATGAGTACGCATCAACTTTGAGCTGCTGAAGCTCACCAGGCTGTGAGAATAAAATGACAACATTTATAAAAAGGCCAATTTAAATTCTAATAATTCTTACAGTATTTTTCATTAATTTAGTCTAAAATTCACATAGCATAATAACAAAGAATTTTCCTGTCATCAATTATATTATTGTTAAGGTGATTCATATAATAATAATTAAAAAAAAACTAATTTAACAAATATCCCCATCTACGAAGTAAATTTCATTATGGAACCAAACTCAAAATCAATTATGTTTAACTAATTTTTATGATTAAATTATGTTTAACTCCATTTTTTTGGATAGTATTGAGCATGAGAAAAAAAAAATTAACAAAATGCTTATCAATCCCACAAAAGCGGATACACTAGTTCATGGATTATTTTTCTTTCCTATAGAAAAATCATGAATCAAGCCAATGAAATGCGAATCTGAAATTCTAGTTCTAACCGCCCTCTCATTATTTTAAAAGTCATGTACTCTTCTATTTATAATCTTTATCTCTTGTTGTGGGTTATTGAACTGCCTCTGCCATTGTTTTTGATTGCTTGCTTGATTATAATATCATCCTTTTCCATACTAGAAACTTAGCTTCTAGCAACATGGTTGCTATATGCAGGAACAAGCAGCTAAGGCAACAGCTAACACATTGGCCATAATTTACATCACATTAAAATTGCAATAACTTGGCTTTGATAGCTTAGTGTCGCACGTTTTTTATTCATTGTACTATTATAATTACAGTATCTTAAAAGCATAAAATTATTTTGATGCATTATTATTTTTAATATGAATTTGCTGAGTTGTGCTCAATCATTCTTGTTGCTTTTATACCTAGAATTTAATCATTTATTTCTAAAAAAGCCTGTAAATTTTAATCAATTTTTAATGAATTTTCTTATTTTTAAATATTATTTCTTATGGGCAAAATAATTAGATAGTCATATTTTTTTTTGAATTTTCCAATAAAAGGACAGCCACGTGCATCTACCACCCTTGAATTTTCAGTTTAATTCGAACTTTCTAATTAGTAATGCATATTATAAATAGGGTTAATTTTATTAATAATCACTCAATTTATATCTAAAAAGCAAAAAATTAATTAAATAATTTTTCTTGAAAAAATTATCACTTAATATAGCAGCATTTTACGTAAAAGTTATTATGATCGATTTTCAGTAAAAATTATCGTCGGAATGCTGACATGGCACGCCACATGTACTCAAATAATAGATATAAAATAGTTATAAAGAAAAAAATCAAAAGCTAGCGTTTGATATTATACGCGATTTCCATATTTAATTCAACATTATCAAATTGGTCAGGAGAAAAATGCAAACTTTTACAAAAAAAGGAAAAAAAAAAGACAACATGTCAATATCAGCAAAAGAAGGATGAGCCAAAGCATGCCCTTTTGATTGGGGCAAAAAACAATTTAACTTCTTTATCATTTGATTGAGCTGCCTCAATTTATCTAAGCTATCAGATTTTAGTAAAGCCCTCTCTAACATCCTTTATACTGCTTCACTCACGTATAAGTATTCAAATATGGTTTGGATGATTATAATTGATTTTCCTTTCAATCGATCTAAATTTTTAAATGAATTGAATCCAATATAAATCAGTTAGGATTATGAATTAATTTTTTTTTTTTATATTGGGCTAGTTTGTTTATGTGGGTTATATAGATTATGTTAATTTTTTTATATTATATTATAAATATATAAATTATAAATTATTTTTTATATATATTTTTAAATATAAAATATTAATTTTATTTTTATGTCAATAATTTTTTACTTAAGTTCAATCAGTCCAATTCCTTTTTATTTTTCGTTTTTATCCTCTTTTATCTAAAATAACTAGAATTAAGTCAATTGATTAACCATCCATTGGATGGCATATTGCATGGTTTTAAGAATATAGCATTTTGAAGTTGAAGACAGTCCTTAAAAAAGCCTAAAGTCCTACGGTAAAAGGGATAGTCGAGGGGACTCGTAGAAATTTTGAAATTAAATTTAAGAATTTGCTATTGGAAAATTCTTACCTAATTCTATTATATATCAATATTCATACTCTGCAGACTCTTTTGACTAATAATCATTTTCATAATTATAAAGTAATAATTACAACAAGTAATAATTACAACAAAACAAAATGTATAAAAAAAAAGTACTCTAATTAAGTTGGGCACAGATAAATTAAAGAGTGAAAGGATCGTGGATGTTCTTTGACTTGTTGGATTTTCTCTTACATGTTCAATTCACTTTGATTTGTTGGCTTTGAACAGTTAGAAACAGAATCGACCCAATGGTTATTCCAATTTGAGCCCGTTCACTTTCTCTAAACAAGCCATGGATAAGATAAGAAATAAATTATGGAAATCCCGATGCAGCTACATCTCTGATTACATTTCTTTCAGATTTACTAGTATTTTGGTGGCTTTATTACTTTTGCTAATAAGAATAATTAAAAAATATTAAAATTTTGAAAATTGTTTTTATTTAAGTCTCGAATGGCGAATAACAAAAATTAATATTGAGACAACTTTACTCTAGTAGTGGATGGACCTAGTTTGAATTGAATAATATCCAAAATTATAACTCTCTCTCTCTCTCTATATATATAAACTAATTGGATGATGAATGATCTAATATCATAACGTAGAATTTTATAGCAAAATAAGAAACAAAACCAAAAATGATTACATGCAACTGAAAATGGTTATTAGAAATTGGGTTGGGTATTAGAAAAATTGGATTAATTAATTGGGTTATATAATAACTCATAATCTATATGCATATTTTTAAAATATTAAAATGAATTGTATGAGTTATAATAACCCACTATAATTATTAGAAAAATGGGTTAAGTGAGTTGGATTAGATGGGTTAAATGGATTATACCCAGTGGCGAAGTCGGGATTTATAATCAATGGGGACAAAAATATAAGTCATACTTAAAAAGAATATATAACATAAATACCATCAATAAATTATTAAATAAAGACAAATATTCATTGAACTAACAAACCTACCTAAACCATTACTGTATTTATTATATTATAAATTAAAATTTCAAAACCATTAAAAAGTTATTCGGATATAATGATACAATATGGACATTTTTATCCATTTAAAGAAAATCTATTCAGATATTTTATAACATGTGTTTGCTTAATTTGCTGGTATTCTGTAAGAAAAGATAAAACTCTATATTATATCTGTCGGTATTATACAAGTACTCTATTTATTTGTCTGTAACTGCAAATGTATTGAAAATCTATTCAGATATTTTATAAAATCCCCCTCTCTTAACCTAGATCACGGTCATCACTCTTTTGATATTGATCATGAGGTAGTTTGGATGTTAGTCCAGAATCAAAATGCACCCTATATCATGGTTAACATCCCTTACCTAATGACCGTGACCCCCCTATTTTATAGTAACCTTAGTTTTTAGAACCCAAATGAGTATCAAAGCTTGGCCTAACATATTTAAGAATGTTTAGAACATCTTAAACCTAAGAATAAGCACCAATTGTGACATTTAATATGTAAAACTATATTTTATATAAGAACTAAGTTAAAAATTATTTCTTCTATATGTTTCCTATATGAAGTTGATGATATGAGATGTTAATCAAAATACATTAATGTGATTGTTTGGCAAAATAGCTTTGTGAAAATTTACAATGCCATGAAAGATTCATCTCATTAATTAATCACACATAAAGGAATATGATTAATGCCTGCAATGGAACTTGGTTGTGGATAGATAGGTATGCCTATAGGGTTACAGTTGTAGCTGCCATAAATTATATTGTTTGGGTCTATAGTTTATCCCCGTTTGGGATCACAATTTTGATCCTGTTTGGGTCCATAGTTTTGATACCTTCGGGTATCCAGAGGAAAATTATCTCCAGGTATCCATAGAACCCGTTATCCATACCTACAAAACTTAGGCGGACATTCACAAAAAGAAATATGTTGATAAAAAATGGTTAATTTATATTGTGATACGCTTGTTACCATCTATGTTTGGTTAATGTAATTAAATACAATTCTTTATTATCAGTTAGCTATGAAAACAGATATATTCTTGAATGAATGCATGTTTGAGTATGCTTGAGAATGACCGCAATGAGTAGTCATTCACATAGTGATTATTTTCCACTAAGCTGTATAGCTTAGCACAGGTTTTTATCCGTGTAGATACTCCAGTTGATTTTCTCCAGTAGGGATTTTATATGCAATGAAAAGGCCAACCTTAGGAGGAGTTAATGTATGAAGACCTCATCTTTTGCTTTTGCCCTTGTACATTTCCATTTGTACTAAATCAAACAATTGTAAAGATATAAAATAGTAGTAAAGTTCTATATAAATAGTAATTTCTTTTTGGATATAAATGTTATCTAATGGGATGCTATGGCTAAATAATTATTAGTAAATATGATAATGATGAATATGGATATTTCTATAGACACCCTTAGGGTAATCTTTACATATATTTTTTAGAAATATTTATATGCTTCAGGTATGATAAATCTTTCAGGAATTATATGTAATTTTATTATCAAATAGGCAAACAGTATCAATTAGTTACATACTAATATATTGCCAATTTGATAAATATTAAAAACTATTGCATCCATATCTAATATAAGAAAATATGTCTCTTTATAATCAATGCCAATTCAATGTAATAAATGTTATTAGGGATGTGCAAACTTAGGTTAAAATAAAAAAATCGAACCAAACTAATCGATTTTTTTAGTTTGGTTCGGTTTCGATTTGAAATTTTAGAGAAGTTTGATTATTTCAATTCGCTTTGGTTTTGAAATGAGAAAATCGTAGAAAAACTAAACCGATTGAAGTTCTATTTAATTGGATACTTTTTTGGGTTTTTTAAATGAGTAATTATTTTGGATATATTTTGAGTTTCAAATTATATGAGTAAATATATCATTTATTAATATCTTTTTTTTTTGGTTTATAATTTGAAATTTTGACTTAAAGGTCGATGTAATGAAAAAGTTTATTCAACAGTTTTGTTGTATTATTTATTATGTATTTTGATATTGTATCTTTAATTGGGACTTATATTTTGTACAATTTGGATATTTTTACTTTAATATATTATGATTTGTAATTTTATATAATTTTTTATTTTTTTAAAAAATAGTTTTAATATTCGATTTTTCTATTAACCGAACAAAAATAACCAAAAATTTTTGTTCGGTTGGCTAAATTTTCAAAATATCGATTTTCGGTTATTTTGATTTGGTTATTGAACCGGACCGATCGCTGTACATCCCTAAATATTATAAAATAAATCATATTTTATGATTTCATTGTTTATTGCATTAATATCAATTGTACTATTTTGGCATTATATTTTTTAATAACTTCAGGTTCACAATATAAGAATCTAAAATATACATAATGTATTTATTTATTTATTTATTTTAACTGCTTTATTCCTCTCATATTAGGAAAGTTATTAATCAAAATGCAATTTTTGACTAAAATTGCAATTAAAGAATTTTATGATCTTTATTGGCATAATACATGTAATATTATATATCAATATATAAAAGTAACATTATTGTTCTCATAAAAATATCTAGCAATTATTCGAAGGTATTTAATAAATATTTTTGCTAAACCTTTGAGTGTGAATATGTATAACGAGCTTATAACAATCATTTACCCATGACATATGATCACTAACATTATAAAGAAAATATCTTGATTGCATATTTTGAAATATTGTGCACTTAATTTGAATAATCTCACAAACTATAAGTTGTGAGTTGATAATAAACACACATGTGATCATTTTATAGATACATTTTTCAAAAATTATAAAATATTTGAGTGGTTCACATAGTAGATAGTGGGCCCATATATATTATCTTTATTCATTTCAGAATAGAGGGAATTCAATCCCTTTATTAGCTATTGATACTTTAGTATATTTTTTTAGAACAAGTATATTATGAAAATTCCTTAAGTTGAATTAAAAAACACTTCTAGTTCTTTAATAAATATATGAATTCTCAATAATTTATGTATTATAAACGATTCTGAATGATCAAACCGGTCATGCCAAATAATTCATTGTTAATTAGTAAACCTCAGGTTTACTATTTTTTATTATATCAATATTTGGATCAATTTCATCCATGATCATTGGACTTACAATTTATCACCCGAAATTAACTAATTTTTTTCGTGATTTAAAAGTCACCGAACTTATCTTATTTTTACATAAAAGTCATGTTCATCGATTTTCGATGAGGACCCTTGCTGGATTGATGATATGGCATGTCACGTCATATGTCTAGACACACGTGGCATGTCTCATGGTTGGATTAATTTCACCCATGGTCACTAAATTTATGACTTATCATCCAAAATTAATTGATTTATTTTTCATGACTTAAATATCACTGAACTTATCATATTTTTGTAAAAAAAGCTATTTTGATCGAATACATGTGGAGAAGGATTTATTGTCACATCATCAGCTAATGTGTCATATTTGATACATCAGTAGCCAAATCACCGTCATCGGCTAATGTGTCATATTTGACACGCCAGCAATCCATGTGTATCCATAGGTGATAATGTTCATAGCTAATGTGTTATAATTAATGATGTGGAAATAAATTCATCTCCATGTGTATCCGATCAAGATGAATTTTCTGTAAAAAGATTATAAGTTTAGTGATATTTAAATCATGAAAAATTAGTCAGTTACTTTTTGGTGATAAGTCGTAAGTTCGGTGATTATAGATGAAATTGATCCAAATATGGGATGTGCCACGTGTTTCCAAGTATATGATGTGATATGTCATGTCATCAATCCAGCAAGGATCCTCATCTAAAACCGGTGAATATGACTTTTATGCAAAAATATGATAAGTTCAGTGACTTTTAGGTCATGAAAAAAGAGTTAGTTACTTTCGGAAGATAAGTCGTAAGTCCAGTGATAGTGGATGAAATTGACTCATCAATATTTATATCAATTGATAAACATTAAGTTTCTTAACATTAATATCAGAAAATTAGTAAACTTCAGATTTACTAATATTTGTGATAGTTAATAAACTAAATATTTATTAGTATTTGTATCAATTTTCAAGTTTACTATAATCAATAAACTTTAGGTTTATTGATATTAGTATCAATTAATCAATAAACTTCAAGTTTATTGATATTTGTATAATTGGTAAACAATAGGTTACTAATATTTGTACAATAGTTAGTAAACTTCAGGTAACCAATATTTATATTTATTAGTAAACTTCGAGTTTACTAATATTTGTATCAAAATAAAATCAAATTATCTTTTAAAAAAATATTACTTATCTTATACAATAATTTTCATATATGGATATTCGGAATTTCTCTTTTAGTTTCAAAATAATATTCATTTAAGCGAATATCTCTATAAATAATAAGTTTCTTGAGATATAATGGACAAACATCCATATATAATAAATTATAAATGGGTAATGACTTTGCAACGCGCTCTTCTGGATGCTTTGAATAATTTTGTATTATCCATTAAAATAATAAATTAGTCGAGTCAGGTTGTCGTGAAGCATTGATTTTCAATAATCAATAGAGACTATCGTGCTGATAACGTATTGTAAAACTAACTTAAGTAAAAGATATAATATGAACATATAATTTTTTCTTATTGATTATCACAATTGAATAAGTATGGTAGGGTATTTATATGTACAAAATGTCCTTTTGTTTTTCCTATATGAATCATTCTTGATTTGTTAATATTTTACTTAAAAAAATGAAAAAGGTATTAAAATGTCCTTTAAATTGTCTTGGAAGAGTTAAAATGTCCATAATTTTTTTTTAGCAAAAATAACCCTCAACCTATAAAATAGATGCAAAAATGCCTATCTATTTGCATTCTGTCAGTTTAAGTCTACGATCGTTGACGTGGATTATTACGTGAACGTAAAGCTGGATGACATGGTTGATACGCAATGAGTTTGGTGCCACGCCATCGTGGATCTCACCATTAAATTTTTATTTATTTATTTATTTTCTTTTCCTTTCTTCTCTCCCTCTTCTCTCTCCACCTCTCTTCCAAAGCACTATCTTATGGGTTTATCTCAAAACAATAAAAACAAAAACATAACACATCAATAACAATTTTTATATTCAATCAGAATTGAAATTTTCGTTATTTAAAAATTTGCCAGCTGTTTAATCTCCAGGAAGAAAAGATTTCACAAATTCTCCAGCAAACAATAACTCAATTACAGAAACTCAAATACTTGAAATGGATGAAGATACCCATAATAGAAAATCATAAGAACAACAATATTCGAAGCAAATTAGAGTAATGGTGTTCAATTACCTGAGAAAAAAGAAGGCAATAAGAGAGAAGAAAAATGGACAAACGAGTAGTGAAGAAGTCCAGAGCAAGAATAGGGATTTGAACGTGAGAGAAACACTGAAATAGAAAGATGAGAGGAATAAGATTTAAGAGATGCAGAAAAAAACCATACCCGACAGGGAGGAAAAAGAGACTAACATAACTTTTTCGGGAGAGTAGAGATGAACTAGATTATGACAACTCAGACAGCTCAGGCAACAAGACCATTGCCAATGTGAAGACAGAAGTCAAACCAACTATTCTTGTTGTTCTCCCAAATTTGGCCGCTACCCCTTATGTCTCCGGTTCTAACAGTCTATGTAGTAGTGAAAGGATGGCTAATGGTGATGCTTTAATTGAGAGAGAGACATCGATTAAATCTAAGCCAAGTTGTCTCCTAAGCTTGATGTCTTGCCGTAGTTTTAATGACAGGAAGAAGAAGATGACTTCGATTATAGCTGTAAATGATGAATTCTAATTTCTATTACCTTTAATGAGATGTAAATGGAAAATGCTAGGTTCTCAAATCCCTTGAGATCATATAAATTATGTGCACAAACTGCACTATGATTGGATTATTTAAGTGATAACTATGGAAAATACATCTCCAAAGGCCTAATTAGGTTGGCCCAACAACACTTGACATGACCCAAGACCAACCGCAAGAAGGCAAAGCGTGAGCTAGAAGACAAAGCAGGAAGGCGTGATGTCCAATCGGACTGATAGGACAACACGTCCTGTCAGCCCACTGACACAAGCCAATGCCCATACTCTTCAACTGCTCCCTGTCACATTGCCGCTCACCTGCTTCAACTACCAGTTATCACTCCCTAAGGTACTCGAGTAGCCCTCCAACGAACTTCTATAAATAGCCTAAAACACAATGACTCTAGGTATTGAACATCTGAGACTCTCTCTCTCTAAGTACTCTTTCTCTAAAAGCTACTAACTTGAGCTTTGGAGTGCTAACGCCTGGGTTCGATCGGACACTCCTTCTTGCAGGTCTAGCCATCCGACCGACCATTCAACTGCCAGCTCTCTCTCTTACAAGATAAAGACATTTTAGGCTTTATCATTTGGTGCTTTCATTGAGAGGAAATGGTAAGTTTGAGATCCAATAAACACGAAACTTTGGGAGAGTATAATCACCACAGTCAGGACAAATTTAGGCCCTCAAAAAGAAGAGAGGAGTCTCCTAGATCCCCTATTAGGGGTAACCTCCTCCCAGAATTCAACGATGTAGCCATACGGCAACCGAAAGATACACCTGTTACCATCAGAGACATGCGCGCCATTCTTAGTGACTTCACTAAAATCATAGTCCAAACTTTGAAAAAGGGAAAAATGCCCAGAACTTATGAAAGAAGCCATGAAACCAAAGACTTCAAAAAAAGAAGGAACAAGGGGATTTCCATCAATGAGCCAAGAGCTCATGATAGTAGGAGGATAAGGGTCAGAACCTCAGGCAGATATGATAAGGTGAAGGGCACAATGTCCTCAAGTAGAGATTCCCCATACATCCCCAGTAGATCTTTCACCTCGTCCATAGGGGATGATTTGTCTTTTATGTGCAACCCGAATTGCAGCCGAACGAAGGGGTGGAGGGATGAATTTGCCTCGGCTACAACGAGCAGGGAGGACAAATGGTTCATACAAAAGCTCAAGCAGTTTGGCTTGACAGGCTCCAAAAAAGAAATGTTCAATGATAACACCTGCGGCAACATAGCCTCATCATTTTACAGGGAAATCACAGAGTCAGAGCTACCCCCAGGTGGCGAGATGTGATAATGGACAGGTATACAAGTTTGACTGACCCTGCTACTCATCTTACAAAATATCTAACAAAAACGCAGGTATACACCTACGATGAAAGGATTGCTTGGAGGATATTCCCCACCATGCTGGGAGGAGACGCTCTCACTTGGTTCCACGAGCTCCCGCAGGGGTCAATCACCTTTTTTCGACAGCTAAAGGAGTTTTTCATTACGTAATTTATTGTACAGACACGAGCACCAAAATCTGTGAGTGATCTATGCAATCTCTATCAGAAGACTGATGAAAGTCTTTGAGACTACATCGATAGATTCCAAGCCACAATATCGGAGGTAAGAAATGTAAACGTGAAAATGGCATCCACCGCCCTAGCCAATGGCATGCTAATAGGCCATTATTTGAGTCAATTACAACAAGACCGCCAATCAGCTTTTTTGATTTGATGGAAAGAGCCAGATAACACATTCAGCTGGATAACGCTCTGAGGTCCAGCTGAGGCAGAAGGAGCAACGTCATGGACAGGCTACAATACCCAGATGGACAATCATTCAACTGAGCTTCAATGTCTGAATGGATCACAAGGAGTCCCGATAGAGCCTCCACTTCGAGAAACTTGGGAAAAAGAAAGGAGGCAGAGCAATCAAGGTCCAATTGGGGCGCTGGTCAGCAGGCCCAAACTTTCACTTCGTTCAACACCAACCCCGCACAAGTATTGATGTGGATCAAAGAGAACCGCCAAAAGGTGAACTGACCTAAAAAGATGAACGAAAAGAGTAGAAAAACTCGGAACCATAATAAATACTGCAAGTTCCATAGGGATGTTGGTCATACAACTGATGAATGTTACCAGTTGAAGGAAGAAATTAAGTGACTCTTGCAAAGAGGATACCTTAAGAGATTTGTAGGTCCGAATCGAGGGGCAAGTCCCTGTAGACAATCGGACCATAAAAAAGATGATTCTGATGACGATGACGATGAGCGGAGAAAGCCAAAGAATGCAGATCCATGCCAACCATATGCCACCATGATAAATATGATCACCGATGGATCATCCTACGGAGAAGATCTCTCTAGAAAAAGAAAGGGCAAGGGCATCTATGTCTCTCATACATCCGAACGGTTAGCCTCAATCACCATATCTTGTGAGGATACGCGAGATGTCCTTGTCGTCAAGGCACGGATTAACAATTTCGATGTAAAAAGGATATTGGTGGATAATGAAAGTGATGTGAATGTGCTTGCATTACAAGCCTACAGAGCAATGGGATTGCCGATCGAAGGGCTCAAGCCGAACACCATGACACTGATCAGATTAGGCAATGCCATAGTGCCAGTGGTAGGGTCGGTTGATTTGTTCATTGAGCTTGGCCAGAAAGCTCTTGCCTATGCCTGTAATGTAACATTTATGATCATTGACATGGTTTTTGCTTATAATGCCATTTTTGGCAAGCCTCTACTATTTCAAACTAGGGCTGTCACCAGCATCCGTTACATGGTAATGAAAATCCCGACTAAGGGAGGCACTGCCGTCCTAAGAGGCGACCAAAAGGCATCAAGGGAGGCTTATATTGCCATGATCAAGCACCATAAAGAGGCTATATTGGTGGAACCAGGTCTATAATGACTTGAGCAGTTGGAGGAACTGAGAATGGATCCTGCAGAAGAAGTCAAGACAATGACGCTTGCGAAAGGCAAGGCTGTTCAAATTGGCACCAGCATGAGCACGGAGGTTGAGGAGGCCATCATGCAGGTATTAATGATAAACCAAGTATCCTTTTCTTGGAAGCCAGAAGATATCACCGGGATCGATCCCAATGTAATTACCCACAAACTCAACGTAGATCCAGCTTGCAAGCCGATCAGGAAGAAGTTGCGAAGGCATGCTCCTAATCACAGGAGATTTATCTCCGAGGAGGTAGATAGGTTACTGAAAGCGGGAACAATCCAAGAGCTTGATCAGCCCGAATGGCTAGCCAATATTGCTCTGGTAAAAAAGAAATCAGGGAAGCTGCGAATGTGCGTTAACTTTACAAACCTTAACAAAGCATGCCCAAAAGATAGCTACCCTCTGCCCAACATAGACCAATTGATGGACGCCACTGTAGGTCACGCCATTTATTCTCTTCTCAATGTGTATGCTGGTTACCACCAAATTATGATGTGGTTGTTGGATCAGGAGAAGACCAGCTTCATCACGGATGATGACACATTTTGTTATAAGGCCATGCCATTCAAATTGAAAAATGCGGGTGCCACATATCAGCACTTAATGAATAAGATTTTTAAAGATCAAATTGGGCAGCATGTGGAGGTTTACGTATATGATATGATCGTCAAAAGTAAAAGCCCCGAGGAATATCCTGTCGATTTGGCAAAAATCTTCAACACACTAAATAAATTCCGGATGAACCTCAATCCTGATAAATGTATTTTTGGGGTACCCTAAGGTAAATTTTTGGGCTTTATCGTCTCACAAAGGGGCATTGAAGCCAACCCCGATAAAATAAAGGCTATCTTGGAGATCCAACCACCAAGCAGTGTAAAGGAAGTTCATAAGCTGAACAGCAGAATAACAACTCTTGGATGGTTCATCTCTTCCTCGGCCAAATGATGTATCCCATTCTTCAAGAAATTGAGGAAGAATGAAGCTTTCAACTGGGATGTTGATTACCAATAAGCCTTCAATGAACTAAAGAAATTCCTCACCAATCCACCATTGCTCGACCGACTGCATTCAGGTGAAAATTTATATTTATACTTGTCAACTTCTGGCGAAACTGTTGCAGGTGTACTGGTCAAGAAAGAAGGAACCCAATAATTGCCTATTTATTATGTGAGCTAAGTGCTCAGAGGCCCAGAATTAAAAAAAGATCCAATCAAGCAACTCATCATTGCCCTCATGATGTGCACAAAGAAGCTAAGACAGTACTTCGAAGCACATACGATAGTCATCCGATCAAAAAAATTCTCCAAACCCCGAACTTGGAGGAAAAAATGCTGGGATGGACAATCAAGCTCCAATCATGGAATGTAAGGTACGAGCCCAGGAAAGCAATCAAGGCTCAAGCTTTCATAGATTTCATCGCTGAATTTGCTGGCGAAAAAGTAACCGGTCAATCGTAACCCGCCAAATAGGAAATGATCGTGGATAAAGCTGTGAATGATAGCCGAGGAGGCACAGGCATAGTAATAATGGACCCATTGGGCATTGTTATAAGGTACGCAATAAAATTCAGCTTTAAAATTTCAAATAACATGACAGAATATAAGGCGTTTTTGTAAGGGCTGAGACTGCTCCATGCCATTTGACCGGATTCGATCGTCATCAAAAGTGATTCCCAGCTTGTGACGAGCCAGGTCTTAGGTACCTTCAAGGCCAGAGAAGCCAACATGATGCGATATTTGGGAAAGGTCAAGGTGGCACTCAAGATACTGGAAGAATGCAGATCCGAATGGGTCCTACAGAGGGTGTCGAGAGATCAAACTTTAGTAGCTGATCGGCTCGCCAAAATATCTACTTCCCAACAAGGGGTGGTGGAAGAATGTATGACCACACCAACCAACCTCCTCCTTAGACAAACCAAAAATGATGAAAATTGAGCCAGCTCAAGAAACGTGGATGAGCTCCATTAAACGGTACCTGCAAACAAGGCAATTGCCTGAAGATAAGATGGAAGCCCGAAAGGTATATAGGAAATCCCTGAGTTATTCAGTTATTAGCAGTGAATTGTTTAAAAAAGCTTTCAGTCACTCCTGGCTCAAATGCGTGATGGAGAAGGAAGGATATTATATCCTGAGGGAGATCCATGAAGGCATTTGCGGAGCACACGAGGCTAGTAGGGTCATGGCAAGGAAGGCACTCCAAATTGGATACTACTGGCCAAGCATCTAGAATAGGGGTGATCACGAGGTGGGGCGGGGCTGGGAAATTCACCCCCACTCACTCCTCCACCAGTGGCGGGGATTTCCCGCCCCCGCCACCAATATCGAAGAGGGAATTTCCCCCCTCTCCGCCCTACGGAGGCCCCGTCCCTCGCGAGGATCCCCGTCCCCGAAATTTCTTTTTTTAATTTTAAAATATAATATTTTATAAATAATTAAAATTAAAATATAATATTTAATAAATAAAAAATTTAAAATCAATAATAATTTAAATTAATATAAATTTTAACCATTCATAAAATTTAATATTAAGTATAATTTAAAACTTAATAATTATAAAATTAAGTTATATTTTAATTATTTATAATGTAACATCCCAAAAATTCGATTGGTCCGAAAATATTTTTAATATGCGAATAATATTTTCGGATATTGAGTTGCAAGAATTGATTTATTTAAGATGCAATCTAAATGACTATAATTGTTATTTTGTTTCTTGTAGATTTTCAAATTTATAACTTTAATTAAAGTATATGTTAGTAACAAATAAATGAATAAATTGATGTTATTAAGAAAAAAAATGAGAAGGAGAAAGGGGAAATCGGGGAAACAGGGGAGGAAGGCAGCAAGAGCGCTGCCACTGATCAACAGCGCCATCTCCGGCATGCCGACATAGCCATCGCCGGTCGATGTAGCGCCACCATCTCTCCATCACGAGCGACATCATGCGTCTCCTCTTCTCCCTTTCCCCTCTCCCATTTTCCCTCACTTTACCGTAGCTTTTCTCTCCCTCCGGTGACTCATGTCAGCAAACAATGACATAACCTGCCTCGACGAGTTCTAGAGCAAGGCGATCATACCGGTGTATTTCGTTCTTCTTTTCTTGTCAGCAACATGTAGATCGGATAAGGGATCCATCGCCAATTTTGGCTCGATTTCCACTCAACGGCATGGCGATTGGGTGCGTGAACACCAAAAATAGAACCCTAGGATCTTGATCTCAAAGGTGGTGGTATTAGATCTGCTCCGATGAGGCTCCAATGAAGGTCCGACGAGCCTCCGGTGAGCTTTCGATGAACGAAATGCTTGACGAAAATGCAAAAAATTTTCCTTTAATTGGTATGTGACCACCAAATCTACTTCCACTTATTTTTTTTAAATTTGATTTTGAATTTTGTTGGAGTTTTTATATATTTCGAAACAATAATCGATTTTTGGCATGTTCTACTGTGTGTACTATAATTGTTGACCATGAAGATGTTTTAATTGTTCTTTAAACATTGAATTGGGATGGCTGTGAATGTTTTTAGATTTTATTGGATGCAGAAACAGGTTGATGGTGACACTATTGATGTTATTGTATTTTTTTCCTCCTAATTTAATTTTCTTCTGTTAAAAAGTTACTTGAAATACTTTGTTATGAAAGATATACAAGTCTTTAAAACTCGAAAGTACCTTGTATAGTTTAGTTAGAGAATCTAGAAAAAATTGATCATATGTATTTGATATCGGTTCGATATATGCATTAATTTAAAGGAAATAGATTAGGTTATATTTTTTTATGAGCCAATAGGTCATAAGGTTTCATTAATTGAATTTTGTTTAGTGGGTTATAAACATATGTGATCTCTACATGAGTATATTTATTGGTTATCTAATTATGAGTATATATAGAATTCATATATATTACAAATTTAAATCATAAACTAAAAAGATAAAGGTAAGGTGAACTTAAGCATTAAATGGTTTGCATTAACTTGAAAATAAAACAACAACCTACTATATATATATATAAATATATATATATAATAATGGATATACATAAATTTGTACAAGTTTACATGATGAAGGGAGTATAGGTAACTTGAAAATTTTGGCATAAACCAAGTATATTCTTAAGTGGCCAAATTATATACCTAAATTCACCTTAATGAACTAAATGTTTAATTACATATTTAATTGGTAAATGAGGGCAAGAGAAAGATAATAGTATTGGTTAGAATGAAATATAATTGATGTACCTAGTTATATAATAGTTACATAACACATCGAAATAACGAAAGTTGAGAATCTTCATGTGAATTTGGTATATTCCATTATATTAAAGCTTAAAAAGGAAATAAAATTTGATGTGACGTGAAATTAAATGAAGAAACAGCTTGGGGTGTGTGACTATATTAAGTGGTCGAATGTATGTATAATAAATAATATATTTTGTGATATTTTCTATTTTATTAAATATATATGGAGGCTTAAGGCTCAATAAGCCTATACGTGTATACATATATGAAAGCATAATGGTATAAGAATGTGATATGATATGAAATTTAATATTGCCCTTAGTGTTCAGTGGGTTATCCAGAACTCTAGGATATCGTGGGATACCATGAGATTATAAGATTTTACCATGAGATATTACAACGAGACATGATTATAATGAAGTTAAGATGCGTATATGAAAATCGTGAGTGTCCTGGGATGGTCCTGGCCCGAGTTCAAGCATCTTACAAGGGTACAAAGCGAACAGTATTTTCAGGGCACTGTTTGCTCGTTGCCAGCCTTTATACCCTGAAGACGCATTTCAATATACGTATAGCTGGCTCATTATATTGTATTATTTGAGATGGTCTCACACCCTAGTGTATGTTCACTCCAGTATATCCGATTTTTCGTCCCGCTTATCCGGTTCATTGGTTTACCACCACTAAGGGCAAACTTGTAAATTTTATATGTGAACATGAAAAATAAAAAGTGTAGTAAAACCTATACTTATAGTGTTTAGCACTTATGTGTATTGATATATATTTGTGTAATTATGTAACTATATATGAGTATGGTAAGGACTACATTACTATTTTTATTTTGGAAATGACTTTACCAATAATAATATAATGATTATGTGTATCAAATGCCTACAAATGCATGATTTATAGTATATGGCCATTCTTAACTTTCATTATGAATAATTTAGAATATAAAAAATATTTATAATAATGATTTAAATGTATTTGAAATTATTAGAACAATAGTAATTATAAGAATGGAGGTACCATGATAATGAATCTTTATGAA
Source organism: Excoecaria agallocha (assembly GCA_037975025.1). Classification (NCBI taxonomy): domain Eukaryota; kingdom Viridiplantae; phylum Streptophyta; class Magnoliopsida; order Malpighiales; family Euphorbiaceae; genus Excoecaria; species Excoecaria agallocha. Next base: position 139,445 of record JBBPFJ010000026.1, read on the forward strand.
TTTGCATTATTATGTGAAGTTTAATTTTAAATATAGATATTATGTTGATTTAGTGATGTTTTTCTACTTTGGATTACATAAAATTTTAAAATGCTATGTTGCACTACAGAGTTGAAGAACTACGTGGTTCTAATTCCCTAAATGGGATACGTAGGAAGCTTGAGAATTGACATCTCAAGTTCGAACCAAATTGTGTTAATGAGAGTTGTGTGAATGAGCTTTATAAGAAATGTGCTTAAGTGATTGTGAATGGGTTGAGTTAAATTATAGCAATCTTGGGTTGTTAATTGAAATTTTGAAGTTAGAGGAATGATATTAGAAGTGAAAAACTAAGTTTTTGTAGGTTTGGGTAGCATAAATTTTAAGCTGTTATATTGCTAAAATTTCATTCAATTGGATAATAAATTAATATTGTTTGAAATGGTACTAATATAAGACGAACTTAGGATATATATATATATATATATATATATATATATATATATATATATATATATATATATATATATATATATATATATATATATATATATAGAGGATGTTACATATAAAATATTATATTTTAAAATAAAAAAATATTTTTGTGGGGCAGGGATCCCCGCGGGACGGATACCCCATTCCCCGTCCCCGCCTCCGATTCTAGGACGGAGATTTTTTTCTCCCCATCCCCGTCCCTACGAAGGGAAATTTTGGGGATTTTCTGCCCCGTAATCATCCCTAATCTGGAAAGATGCTCAAGAAAATGTGAGAAGATGCCAACAATGCCAAATCCATGGGAGAGTTATCAAGCAGCCAACAACAGATATGAATCCGATCGGCGTTTCTTGGTCGTTCGACCAATGGGGCCTGGACATCCTAGGGCCCTTTCTACAAGGAAAAAGGCAAATGAAATTTCTTCTTATTGTTGTTGATCACTTCTCCAAATGGATCGAAGCACAGCCTCTGGCTGAAATCACGGCGGAGAAAGTCAAAAATTTTACATGGAGGGACATCATTTACAGGTATGGCTTACCTAATGTCTTTATTACAGATAATGGCAAGCAGTTTGACAGTACGGTGTTCAGAAACTTTTGCCAAAACTCAATATCGGCCTTAAGTTCACTTCCGTCACCCATCTCCATAGCAATGGGATGATCGAGGTCTCTAATCAAACACTCCTGGAAGGCCTGAAAAAATGGCTCGATGAGACAAAAGGCAATTGGATTGAATAACTGCAAAGCATTTTATGGTCTTATAGGAGCTCTCCAAGAGTTGGTACCCATCAAACACCATTCTCTCTTATCTACGGCTCCGAGGCAATGATACCTATAGAAATCGGTCTCTCGTCCTATCGAACAACATTCTATTCCGACCTGATGAACGTCCTGGATAGATTCCAAGATTTGAACCTGTTAGAGGAAAGGAGAGAAGATGCTTATGGTAAAATCGCTGCCTACAAATAAAGAGTCACTAGATACCACAACACAAAGGTAAGGACAAGAACCTTTAACGTGGGTGATCTTGTGCTCAGAAGGGCAGATATAAGCTTGGAAAATATCAGAGTTGGGAAGCTGATGCCAAATTGGGAAGGCACTTACGAAATCTCCAAGGTTTTAAACCCCAGTACTTATAAACTCAGAACCCTTGAAGGGTCAGATATTCCCAAAAGCTGAAATGTTGAAGTACTCAACAAGTATCATGTATAATCATGTATCAAATTCATATTCAATAAAGAAAATTTTCTCCATTTTTCTTCATCTTTGAAAAAAGGTATGTTTCATTTATTTGTTTGTTAGTTTTTATGTTTGTTCGTAGGTCATTTGTTTTACTCCATTCTCCATTAATTTCGATCGAAATTCGGGGATGATTATTCGCTAGGCTCATCTCGAGCCTAAAATGCAAAAGCCTTTCTCCATTGCAACTCCTACAGTGAGGTGCGGCTTAATGCTCATCTCGAAATGCAAAAATCTTTCTCCGTTTAGTCCGATAGATTCGGCACTATACCCGAATTAAAGGTGCAAAACTTTTTCATTTCATCTCCACCAACGTCTATCTTGCACCCAAAATGCAAAACACGACAGTTGAATAAGTTCTATCTCCTACGTACTTAACATACGAAATTGCCAAATTCCCCAACAAATAACCGATCTCCATATCTGCTTGAATAATGCATTGGTCATACCAAAAACTGGAAAGTCACCTAATGCGCTTGAAGCAATCAAATTGTCATGACTCGCGCCGATCGAATCAAACGAACGTTGACCCTTAAGAGTCGTGCACTACAATGTTTCTATGATTCAGGAAGTACTCATATACTCTCTTTAGTTGATTTTGTACATTCTCTATAAATATTACTTTTTTACTTAGTTAATTTTATAATGAATCCTGCTCCAAATGAGAATTACAGAATGAAGGCATGGTTGGAAGGCAAACAAAATTTTATATATACATACGAGGATTTATTACAAGTTACAAAGAACGAAGATATAACATATACAATAAAAAATAATAAAAAGGCTAAGCAACGATTGGCTAGGCAGTGGGCTCTACATAGTCTCAGCAGTGGGTTGACCATTTTCAGGCTTCACTGGCAGAGAAACAATGGGTTCTGGCTCCGTTGGAAAAGGGACCAGGGCTTCAGGCTTTGCTGGTAAAGGAGGAATGACTTCGAATTCAGTCGATAAATTGATAGCTGCCTGTGATGCTAAAGGGGTTTCCTTAGCTGTCCCTTCAATCTCTCCAATCAGAGAGACCTCCTCCTCATCATTGCTAGAAGGAGGATCGGGAAGAACCCCCAGATCCTCCATCTAGTTAAGGTCAGCTTCAGGGAACCATTGTCTGGCTGCATAAATCAACCGAGTCAGCAACTTTCTTGGGCCTCGTCCAACTGGTCAAGGACCTCCTCCTTTTAAGCATCCAGCTCTTTTGCCAATTTTTTAGCCCAAGTTACCTCATTTTTATTCAAAGCTGTCTCCATGGAATTCTTCTCTGCCAGGAGAAGGTCCCGCTCTGATAGAGCCTTATTTTTGTCCGCAAGCGCCTTGTCTTTGTTAGTGTTGGCTTTGAGGCAGTCATTTTTTAGTCATGAGCACTCGCCCCTCAGCCTATCCAACTCCCCCTCATACTTTTTGCATAAGGCGCTGTCAGCAGCAAGGTGTGCCATATCTCCCTTCAAGTGGTCCACCTCGCTTTGCCGAGACTTGAGGTCTTGGGCCAATCGAGTCTTCTCCTTCTTCAGCTCTTCTGCCTCTGACCTCAGGAGCATAGCTTCTTTCTTCATCGCATCGTTGGTAGCCTCGGCTTTCTTTATTTGTCGAATGGCATCCTCCCACTTCGCTCGGGCATAAGCCGCCATGCCATGCATACGAAGCTCCCTTTTGATTAGCTATGAAAAGAAAGTGGAGAAACTAGTCAAAACAAAAGAAGGAGAAGAAAAAAGTGAAGGAAAAAGTGAAAGATGCAAGTATTACCTCCAGGCTCTGCTGTTGAAATAACTCGTACTCCCGGAAAAGCAAATTAAGCTCTGTCATCGCCTTGAAGTCACTCTCCTGAGCAAGACCTTGGCAAATGAAGGACGACACGCCCTTATTGGTCACGGACCAGTCATTGCCAAACCTCTCTTTCAGGATATCTTCCAAAGCCGAAACCCGACCCTCGTGAGTTCTCCCTGAAGACCATCAACTTGTTTCGTTTTAAGCTACCTTTTTGCCTCTGGCAGCTATCCGAGCATCGACAGCAGCAATAATTTCGGCAGCCTTCCTCCTTGCTGCCTCTTCAATCTTTTTATGCGCTGTCTCATCTGCCAGTGACCCCACCTGCTGAGAAGACGGTCGGGTGATAAGGGACGGTTATGGCCCTTCCTCGTCAGATTCATGCCTTAGCTGCAGTCACCTAATAGGACGCTGTTCTGTCGTGATTTGAGGGGGTAATGACAGGCCCGAGATGGTTAAGGGAGGACGGATTGTAGGGACAACTACAGTGGCAAAAGAGGTAGTCGTTATTGCAACGGCAGGAGCACTATCTGCACTTTTGGAAGCTTGGATCTCGAAAGCAGGTAAAATTTTCCTCTTCTTAGCCCTTTTCTCCTCTTTAGCCAAACGATCGGCCTCGCTTTTAGCTTTGGCCCGATCGGCTAGTTGTTTTGCAGCCTCCTCTCCTCTCGTCATTTCATTTGCAGCTGCATTGCAAAACCAAACAAAGATAAGTGCCTCGTTTAAAATTCGGTACATGTAATAAATGCACATGTAATATATGAATTAGCAAAATAGACATACTTCTCCACACTCCAATACTAATGCTCACGTTCTATGCTAATGCTAGCATCGGAGCTTGCAGACTCGAATAAAGTGCTCAAAAGGTAATTAGAGTCGTAGGGCCGACCGTTCCTCGCCACGGCATTCATCAATTTTTTGATGTCGGTTTCGTACATAGATCGAACAACGGCATGATCTTTCAAAATCGTGGCCCTTGTCGATCGGACTAGTGGTACTCCAAAACCACCAGCCATCCCCACTAAGAAGTATCTTTCCCTGAAATGTTTCATGGAGGACGGGACGACAAAAAGCTTTCGATGTTGCCTGCTAGTAAAGTAATATTTTGACCCATCACTCCGATCGAAAATATAAAAAAGTGAGTAAAAAGATCCAGAGTGGAGGCCATTTCTTCTATCTTGCATAAGATCTTGAAGCACGCTACCATCCTCCATCCATCCATTCGGATGCAATTGTTAGGGGCAATTCCATAATCCCTAAGTGGCAAATAAACCATTCGTTCTTTTCATAGCCAAAAGGTCCCTCTATAATTGCCATAGAAGCAGGGCAGGCCATCACCGACACCTCTGCAGAAAGGTGGTATCGAGAAGGAATTTTTGCCACCTCCACTTCTGTCAATCGTGAGGCTTGAGCAAATGGCTCGCGATTCTTATAATCTTTCAGGAAACTTCTATCTATTGGTTGACTACTGTTTTAAACCATTTTTGGTGGAGGAGGATAAGTAAAAGAGTATATGTGATGAATGAAAAATAAAATCAAAGGCAGAGATCGTTTACTTACTTGGGTAATCTCGCAGACACTCTGAAATTCTCCGAAATTTGAAGTACTTTCATCAACAAAATTTTTGGCAAGGTTTTCAAATAGCAAAGTTCACAAGGGAAGTTTGGCAGAGTTTTGTTAAGGATCACTAAAAAGTGAAGAAATTTTGCTTCAAACTCGCCTATTTATAGGTGAAAAGCTTCCAGAATACTCCAAAACCTCTCCGTCGGATGGACACCACGTGTTCTCAACCTATTACTGCGATTGCGAAGAACGAACCATCATTTTAGAAGCATGCACGACATTAAATACAAAACAACTGTTTGAACTAAACAGATGCATCTCATCAAATGGGTGCCTCCTAAAAATTCAAAAATCCTGTCAAAATAATAAAGCAATAAATTGCCCGATCGGACCCGATTTGAGGGGAGACCAGTGATAACTATAAAAAATACATCTCCAAAGGCCAATCAGGTTGGCCTAACAACACTTGACATGGCCCAAGCTCTATGGCAAGAAGGCAAAGAGTGAGCTAAAGACAAAGCAGGAAGGCGTGATATCCAATCGGATTGATGGGACAACACGTCTTGTCATTCCACTGACACAAGCCAATGCCCATACTCTCTAACTGCTTCCTGTCACATCGCCGCTCACCTGCTCTAACTGCCAATTATCACTCCCAGAGGTACTCGAGTACCCCTCCAACGAACTCCTATAAATAGCCTAAAACACAATGGCTTCAGGTATTGAACATCTGAGACTCTCTCTCTCTAAGTACTCTTTCTTTAAAAGCTACTAACTTGAGCTTCGAAGTGCTAACACCTGGGTCTGACCTGGCACTCCTTATTGTAGGTCCAGCCATTCGACCGATCATTCAACTACCAGTTCTCTCTCTTACAAGATAAAGACATTTTAGGCTTTATCAGTAAGTACACGAGAACTCTGCTTTTATGAGACAAGGGCATCTATAAAGCAATAGCGTTAGAGAAGATGCGCATAATCTCAAGGGAAATACATCCTGAAATTCATAGACCTATTGTTCTAGAAGTAAATTGATACAAGAAAGAGATTTTATTCAATACGAGAAGACCATGAATTGCCCTTGTAATGAAAATATCTATATTTATATAAAAATTACACCTAGCCTGCGTTATCTTTTTTAAATTTAGTTATAATTTTCTTTATCATCCACTTTTTGTATCATTCATTTCTGCTGTTTATCATTGCTTCAGGATATGTTTTATGAGATAGCTTCAGTTAAGGGTGATTCGGGTTGATGGAAATGACCTCTGTGCAGTTGTGATCTTTTATTGTTGCTTACTCATTGAGGTTAAATTCAGCTCCTCAAGGTTTGGTCCTACATGGACTGGTAACTGGTAAGACGTTCGTTCTTGAAAATAATGGCAAAAGAGGTGAAAAATTACAGTGGAAAAAGAAAAAAGATTTTAAATTTCATCCGTTGATTGAAGAGAACCAAAATCCAAAAACAGAAACTAAAAGATTGAAACAAAATGACAAATTGAAAAGAACAATCCATTTTATGCATCGTTGCTCCGTGAGAAAAAAAAAGAAAAAAACTGCTTCCTCACAACATTAACAACAGATGCAAATTAATACAATAACAATATCAAAAATTGGAGACATGGGTCCATATCAAGTGTAAATGATTGAAGATATGGGCAAATAGGATAAACAAATAGGAGATACCAAAGCCTTGCTCTTAAAAAAGAGTAGCGGCATTCTCTTCTTGCTTGCCTTCCCTTTTCCCTTCCTGAAACAAAATGGTTCTCGCTCGTTGAGATCCCACTCAAGCCTCTCTCTTTTCAATCACAACCCATTGGCTTTAAATGCCTAATAGAAAAATCCTAAAGATGTAAAAAATGCAGAGTTTTTTTTGCTGGCTTTAGATATGGAAGAGTGTAGCGATGAGTAGATAAGGACTTAAGATATGTATACTTTTTTGTTGTTTTGCAGATTAACGCACAAGATCGAGCTTTGGGAGAGAGGTAGAGAAAGAAGAAAGGAAAAGAAAAATATAAAAAAAAATTAATGGTAGGACCTACAATGATGTGGCATTTATATTGTGCAAAATTAATTATGTGTCAGCCATGTTGTAATGGCCTCAACGTCGGGCTAATTGTAAATAGTACTTTTCAACGGTCAATAGTATCTCCGGGCTGGAAGTGACACCCGAAAGTAAAAAATATTTTATTGGACTATTGAAAAATACTAGTCACAGGTGGTCCAAGGTTAAAATTTGAAGTGAATTTGAGGTCAAATAGGCCTCTGAAAGCCAAAAGAACAAAAATCGAGATAATTAGGGTTTAGGGTTTTTAATTGATTTTTTTAATTGTTTTGGCTATTAAAAATAGCAAATGAAGTATAAAAATTATATATGTGCCTAAAATAATATGAAGATTATTTTGGTAACAAAAAGTGAATTTTTCGATAACACAGGTAATTCTGAATTGGATCGATAAAATTGAATCGAACTCGAAACAAACTCCGATTGGGCTGAAATTTTAAGTATAGCCTAATTTTAATATGATATGAATAATGCAATTAAATTTGAAGTGAATTGAGGCTGTAAAGTGTGAGAAATTAATTAGGGCCATTTATCGGGTAATTATCGAGCTTAAACTAATAAATTGCTCAAGCCCAAATTAAGCCCAGCCCAAGGCCCATTCTGAAGCCATATATAAGCCCTCCTTCTCCAAAAAATTCTAGCAGAAAATCCCTTCTTCTTCAGCTCTCTTGGTGGCCGAATCCCATTATCTCCATTTTCTTCTCTTTTTCTTTTAATTCTTCACCAAATCTCACCAAATCAAAGCCTAAGAAAGTGATTTCAGCCTCTCTAAAGTATACTAGCCAGATCTAATATTTGATTCAAGGAAGAAAATCAAAAGAAACCAAGGGTTAAAGTTTAGGTGTCAAAGTTAGGTATGTGAAATTATTGATTTTAATTTGATTTTTTGGTGCCTACTACTAGTTTTGGGTGCCTAGAGTTCATTTTTTGCTATTAATTTTAGCATTTGAAGTCAAAATATTAGAGTTTATATTAATGATAAATTTGGCCAATGAAGGGAATCAAGAGGAGAAGCAAATCTCTCAAGCCAAAGGTAAACAAAAGGAAGCCTAGGCAAGGATAATCACTAGAAAAAGATGTGTGACTAATTAATCCTTTTATTTCTTTATTAATTAAGTGAATTTCCTTTAGGTTTCTTAAGGAAAATTTAAAATATTGAAGTATAAGTGAAAGTAATGTTATATTCATATATTTAGGACTCATTTATGCTTATTAGGAACCTTAAATGAATTTAAAACAATTTGTATGGGGTAAGTTTAGTTGAGGCCGAATGCTAAGGTAAGGGTAATCTATGTTAATTTAAGTCCTTTTTATGTATTTAAGCTTTATATTGATAATACTAATGAGTATTAATGTCCAAGAATTTTAATAGAATTTACGAGAATTAAATGAATATTTTCAGAATAAATTTTAGTTAGGTATTAATTGAAAAATGTGAAATTATGATGAATTGTTGCATAATTTATAGATTAAATGGTGAATTGTTGTGAAATAATTCACAGACTATGTAAAAAATACCGACTATAAGTGTAATGCATTGGTAATGTATTGACAAGGAATGAAAAGTAGTGAAAAGAATAAAAGATTAAATAATAAAAGAGAAATTAAGGAAGCATGTGCCCTTAGAAAGAGTCAGGCAGTAAAATCTAGTTCAGGATATAATTGGCTGGCCATAGGGATACATATACCGCAATGCAAGTCATGGTGATTTGCTTTACTATGGTTGGATCATCCATCTCCATAGTATATATATCATACGTACTGTCACATGTTCATATGTTATATGAGGGATGATTTTTGGAGGTCATTTTTCATTCTGTTATGGTCCTGTGGGGTCCGCATCCCGCATATTTGGTCTGAGAGTTTTCTGTTGGGTCTGTACTAGGGGCATATTGATAAAAAAATATTAAAAGTATAAAAAGGAAGCTAAAATGGAAGTTTAATATGAAAAAAAGACTAAAATAAAAAGGGTTTAAAAGTTAGGGGTAAAATGGTAATATTCCTAAAGATGAAGTTAATGAGTAAAAGTGAGAAGTAAACAATTAATAAGGGTAAAATGATAATTTGATCAATTAATTGTGTAAAAAGTCAACCTTATAAAGTTAAAGGACTAAAATATAATTTTATATGAAATAAGTTAATACAAGGATTAATCAATAATTTATAAGCTAATTAATAGGTTTAAAATAAGAAAATAAGGAATAAAAGGGAAAATTAGTAATTAAAGGTATAAAAGGGCATTTTTGAAATAAATGAGAAGTTTAAGGACTAAATTGAGAATATAGTAAAGTTCATAAATTAAATTGAAAAGTAGTTGTTCATCATATATAAATTGTCTTTAAATCAAGGAAAATCGATAATAAACAACTTAATTGAAATTAATTAGAAAAAATATGCTTATAAGGGAAATGCTATGATTTTTAGTCACCACTAGGCATTTTAATGCTCAGCATGTAGGATTTACTGCATGCAGGTACGGATAGTTTGGGAGCATAGGTACACAAAGGACAAAGGAGATGCTGAAGAATATGATGTTTACTTTTGATGGCATGTATATATTTGTTTTACATTTAAGAAGATTATATTGTAATGATAATAGTATTATATTGTATAGTACATAGAGGTGTGGTTAAGGAATTGTAAGGAATGGATGAGTTGTGTGAATGATATGATGGGAATAGGTGAATATGTTATGTAATTGGTTATATAAACTGTTGTGCCTCTGAGAGGCTGTGTTAGTGTCTGTTTTTTAGGGGGCTAGTTAAGAATATAGCCGTTATATTGCCAAATTTTTATTAATTGCATAGTAAATTCCGGACAATTATAGGTTAACGAGTAATGAAAGTTATATATATGCAAGGTGGTTGTTAAGTTAAAAGAATTAAATGGTTAAAAAAAAAAATTCGACCCATTTGCTTGTCCGATAAGACTGTTCCAGTAAGGGTGTTTCACACGTCATCCAGTTCTTATCTACATGATATGTTATATCAGTGTCATTTGACTTAAACTGACAGAATGCAAATGGAATGCTATTTTTATACCAATTTTATAGGTTGAGGGTCATTTTTGGTCCAAATAAATATTATGGGCATTTTACCTCCACCAAAATAACTTGAAAGGTATTTTAGTAACTTTTTCTTTAAAAAAATATACATTTGAATAAGAACCATAAACTTAGAATTTCACTAAACAAAAATTAGAGACTAAAAAAAGTTTTAATTGAACAAGATTTTACTTGAGCTTCGAGTTCAAAGACCAAATTGAAAACCTAAATTCCATGGTTTTCTGATAATTTCTTGTTAGGAATGGCTCATATACTAGCCGACCAACAAATGATGGAGCGGAGCAGAGAGTGTTTGCTCAGAGAAAAATCCGATCGAAAGGACATATTGAATATGTACAGTCAGACAAGGGAGCTCAGGAGAGCAAGACACTTGGAAGAGCAGGATGCTCAGGAGAACATGACAGTCGGAAGAGCAAGACTGATTGATCGAAAAGCTAGAATAATCTGTCTAAGTAGCATGCGTATGCGGCTAGAATTCAAATGGGTTTGGGAGAGCACGTTTACGCATGTAGTGTATGGGGTAATTATGTAAACTCGTACCAAGTGGATTATGTATAAATACTGAAGTTGTAACCTAATTTGAGTAATCTTCTTTTCTCTGGAATAAAAGAGTAGCCACCACCGATGACGTAGACAGAATTGATCGAACCTCGTTAAACTCTTGTGTTTTGTTTTCTTTATTTTCTTGTTTGTCTTGTTCATATTCCTGTGATTATTTAGCTTAAATTCTCAACAATTGGTATTAGAGCTTGGTTGAGATGGCTATGTCAGGTGCGAAATTCGAAGTGGTCAAGTTTGATGGCCAAGGTAACTTCGAATTGTGGCAAACAAGGGTAAAGGATCTGTTGGCACAGCAAGGGATTTTAAAGGCCTTGCGAGCACATAAACTGAAAACTATAAAAGATGAAGATTGGGAAGAGTTGCAGCAGCGAGCGGCGAGAACTATTCGGTTATGTCTAGCGGATGAAATTATGTATCACGCAATGAATCTGACATCTCCAGAGAAATATGGAAGAAATTGGAAAGTCAGTTTATGTCCAAATCTCTGACAAATAAATTATATCTGAAGCAAAGGCTGTATGGCCTAAAGATGCAGGAAGGTTCAGATTTGGCACAACATGTGAATATCTTCAATCAAATAATCACAGATCTAGCATGGCTCAATATGGGTATTGAGGATGAAGACAGAGCAATGATTTTGTTGTGTTCGTTGCCTCCCTCTTATGAACACCTGGTGACAACTCTTACATATGGAAAAGAACTATCAAAGTTGAGGAGATTACTGCAACGTTGTTGGCTCACAACTAATGGAAACTGAATGCAAGGGAAAGCTCTCTTGGTGACAGTTTATATGTTAAGAGTAATCAGGATTGTGGAAGAAAGATAGAAAATGAGGATTCTGGAAAAAAAAATTTAGATCCAAGTCAAAGGGTAAGAAGACGTTTTGTGTAAGAAGCCAGGATATATGAAGAAAGACTGTCCAAAGCTAAAAGAGCAGACTGATGAGAAGTCGGTGAATGTGGCGAAGAGTGAAAGTTCAGACGGCAATGATGGCTGTAATGGCTTTAATACTGGGTCAGTCGTGAACAGTACTTTTCGATGGTGAATAGTACTTTTCGGATCCGAAAGGACACCCGAAAGTCAAAAATATTTTATTAGACCATCGAAAAGTATTGGTCATGGGGAGTCTGGGGTTGAAATTTGAAGTGAAATTAAGATCAAATGGGCCTTCAAATATCAAAAATACGAAAAATGTAGCGAGTCAATTTTTCTGATAAAAAAGGTAACTTTTGATTTGCATAAATTATTAAAAATCGTAAATGAACTCCGAAAATTTTTAAATTTTGCATGTCTACATGAATTTTTGTGTAGAATATTTTAGTGATGAGAATTGAATTTTTCGGTGACAATGGCAATTGTCGAATCGGACCGATAAGTTTGAATCAGATCGATAACAAACTCGAATTGAGCCAAAAATTTGTGTGCTAGCTATTTTTGTTATAATAAGAGTGAAAAAATTATTTTTGGAGTGATTTGACAGCTGGAAGAGAGAAAAATTTGATTGGACTTCAAGAGGCCTAAAATGGGCCTTAAGAAATAATTAGGCTAAGCCCATAAAAAAAGCTCAATTTTGGACCCATTGAATGAGTATATAAAAGACAAAAATTTGAAAAAAACTCCAAAAAATTACAGTAGCCTCTCCTCTCCTCTTTTGGCCGAAATCACCTTTTCCCTTTCCTCTCTCTCTCTTGCTTCCCAATCACTCAAAATCTTCCATTAATTCCAACTTAAGAGTTGTAGTTTCATCTCTCTAGATCACCAAAGTAGCTTCTATTGTTTGATTTGAGCAAAAAAAGTGGAGAAAACAAATAGAGAAAGAAAAAGGAATAAGTTTGATCTTGAGAAATTAAGTGATTTAAATTGATTATTTCATATTTTTCATAGATTTTGAGGTGTAAAATGTGATTATGAGCCTGAATTTTGCATTTGAGAACAAAAAAATAAAGAAAACTAAGGTTTATTTGCTGGTCATGGTAGGTGATGAAGAATGAGAAGGTTTTTCCAAGGACAAAAGCAAAGGAAATGAGGCTTATGCTTCCTAATTCAAGTGAAATTTATAAGTGGCTAATTAATCTTTACATTTTCTAAGTTCGTAAATTTAATTCAATTATGTAATTAGGGTAAAAATTTTTAAAGTTGTTAATTGATGAAATTTTGTTAAGATAAATGAAATTGGACATTAAAGAAGATGAAATGAAAGCTTAAATAGAAGAAATAAAATTTTTAGGAGGGTTTTATATAGGTGGCCGAATTGCTCTCTAAATAAAAATGAAGGAATTTTTTATGAAAATAATATATATTAGCTTAAATTAATTATATAAATAATGTGTAATGTCCATGAAATTTTATTGAATTATTAAAATTTATTTTGAAATTTTAAAGGTTATGTAACATTTATTTTTATAGTGAAAGTTATGAAATATTGTGAAATATTTGATTATTTTAGTGAAAATGATAGTAAATAATAAATAATGTATAAATAAATTTTATTGAAATTTATTGAAATTATTAGGATTTTATTGAAAATTTAATGTGAATATGTGTAATAGAAATAATTGAATTATTAATGAATAATTGCCTAAAAATGTTAAAAAGGTGAATTATTATGAAATTAAATTATAGTCAATGAAAAAGAAATAAAAAGTCAACCGTTGAATTTTTCAAAAACTAAAAAGGCAAATAAAGTGATTATTACTGTGCTCTTAGAATTAGTCTGGCAGTAAAAACTAGTTCTGTATATAGTTGCCTAGTTATAGGAATACCGTTTATCGCGGTGCAAGTCATGACGACTTGTTTTGATATGGGTAGGATCTTTGATCTTTGATAATGGCAAAATCATAATTAAGTAGTTGAAATAAATAATCCAATAGAATAAGATATTAAATTAATGTTTAGTTAAGATTTTACAAGAAATTCGAATATATCTTGTTTTATGTGAAAAAGATAATTTTAATTGATTAGTAATTCTTGTACCATTTACCACTGTAAAGATAATGACGAGTCTGAAAAATAATATTAATTGTCCTGCTTAAAGTTAAAAAGGGATGATAATGACAAAAAGTGATCTTAATGCTTAGGTAACGCTTTTCTGAAAGATAAGTTACCTGAAAAGTAAAACGATATAAATGTATAAAATTATGTAATGGGGAAAAAGTAAAAGATACAAGTTTTAATTAGATAATGTAATTATTAGATCAAAGTTAAAGTAAACTAATAAAATAAATAGTAAAAAGTGAAGTCAGAATATAAACTGAATAATTGACTAGTAAAGCAAGTATTAAAAGTAATTTATTTTGGTACTAGTAAAGACACGGGTACCAATACACATCGCTAAATGAAATGATAATTAAATTGTTTTAGCTAAAAGATAAAAATGAAAGTACTGATAAAAAGTAAAAGTTATAGTAAAGATTAACGTAAAGATAAAAGATAAACCCGATATTGATCTACCTAAGAAGATACTGTAAGGTAAAGTCGAAAGTTTGGAAACAAAGAACAATGATTACTAAAATACTAGTTAATCGTGACTAACGTTAATAAAAGTAAGAGAAAGTATTAAATGAAATAAGAATAATAGTAGCATAAATTATGTAATTATGCTTATTCTTGGGAAATTCTTGGATTAGTAGTCACCACTGGGCATATTTAATGCTCAGCACATAGTGTTTACTGCGTGCAGGTTCTGAAGTATTGCGGGAGCACAGTCTATTGAAGGTCCAGATTGGAAGAGAAGATTATTATATTAGTTAGTATAAGCTTTCGGCATGTATATACTTAGACTATTAAGGTAAAAGATTGTATTGTATTTTGATTATATTTTAATTGTTAATGGATGAGTGGACAGTGCAAGTTTTAGTATGATGGGTGATGTTTGTTTTAATTATTTATAAGACTGTTGTTTGATTCTAGAATGAATGAAAAAGTATTTTTTTAGTGTTTTGGATTGTTTGGAAAAAAAAACTTACTGTCTTCAGTTAAGTCTCGTTTCGATAAGGACTGTTACGAGAAGGGTGTTACATGTAAAGTGTAAGTGAAAAGTGCAGTATTATGGGAATAGTTCCTTGAGAATCATTTCTTTTTAGTGGGGCCCGTGGGGTTCACGTTCCATGTATCCGATTTGAAATTTTCTGTTGGGTCTGTACTAGGAGCATAATGATAATAAATTGATAAAAAAAAGTGAAAAGACAATGAAAAAGTGAAAAGACAATAAAAAAAAGTAGATTGAGCCAAAAATTTGCGTACTAGCTATTTTTAATATAATAAGAGTGATGAAATTATTTTTGGAGTGATTTGATGGCTGGAAGAGAAAGAAATTTGATTGAATTTTAAGAGGCCTAAAATGGGCCTTAAGAAATAATTGGGCTAAACCCATGAAAAAAGCCCAATTTTGGGCCCATTAGAGGAGTATATAAAAGCCAAAAATCTGGAAAAAAACTCCAAAAAATTGCAGCAGCCTCTCCTCTCCTCTCTTGGCCAAAATCACCTTCTCTCTTTTCTTTCTCTCTCTTGCTTCCTAATCACTCAAAATCTTCCATTAATTCCAACTTAAGAGTTGTAGTTCCATATCTCTAAATCACCAAAGTAGCTTCTATTGTTTGATTTGAGCAAAAGAAGTGGAGAAAACAAATAGAGAAAGAAAAAAGGTAAGTTTGATCTTGAGAAATTAAGTGATTTAAATTGATTTTTTAATGTTTTTTCATAGATTTTGAGGTGTAGAATGTGATTATAAGCTTGGATTTTGCATTTGAGAACAAAAAAAATAAAGAAAACTAAGGTTTATTGGCTGGTCATGTTAAATGGTGAAGAAGGAGAAGGTTTTTCCAAGGACAAAGGCAAAGGAAAGGAGGCTTAGGCTTCCTAATTCAAGTAAAATTTGTAAGTGGCTAATTAATCTTTACATTTTCTAAGTTCATGAATTTAATTCAATTATGTAATTAGGGTAAAAATTTTTAAAGTTGTTAATTGATGAAATTTTGTTAGGATAAATAAAATTAGGCATTAAAGAAGATGAAATGAAAGCTTAAATGAAAGAAATTTTGTATGAAAACAATATATATTAGCCTCAATTAATTATATAAATAATGTGTGGTGTCCATGAATTTTGATTGAATTATTAGAATTTATTTTGAAATTTTAAAGATTATGTAACATTTATGTTTATAGTGAAATTTATGAAATATTGTGTAATATTTGATTATTTTAGTGAAAATGATAGTAAATAATAAATAATGCATAAATAAAATTTATTAGAATTTATTGAAATTATTAGGGTTTTATTAAAAATTTAATATGAATATGTGTAAGAGAAATAATTGAATTATTAATGAATAATTGCATAAAAATGTTGAAAAAGGTGAATTATTATGAAATTAAATTATAGTCAATGAAAAAGAAATAAAAAGCCAATCGTTGAATTTTTCGAAAACTAAAAAGGTAAATAAAGTGATTATTACTGTACCCTTAGAATTAGTCTGGCAGTAAAAACTAGTTCTGAATATAGTTGGCTAGCCATAGGAACACCCTTTACCGCGATGCAAGTCATGGTAACTTGCTTTACTATGGGTAAGATCTTTGATCTGCATAACTTAAGTGTAAAGTGTAAGTGAAAAGTGCAGTGTTATGGGAATGGTTTTTTGAAAATTATTTCTCTTTTAGTGGGGCCTGTGGGGTACACGTTTTGTATATCCGGTTTGAGGTTTTATGCCGGGTCTGTACTAGGGGTATAATGGTAATAAATTGATAAAGAAATGAAAAGACAATAAAAAGTAGGGGTGAGCATTCGATCGGTTCGGTTTGATTTTGGACCGAACTGATTGCACCGAAAACCAAATTTCAAAAAATATTAGTATCGAACCGAAATCAATCTCTGTAGAATCGAAAACCGAATGAACCGAAATAATTTCAGTCGATTCGGTTTGGTTCAATCGGTTCAATCGGTTCTGAGTCAATATGAGCTTATTTATTATTGGGCTTTTAACCTATATGGGTCCATAAATTAAATTAATTTATATTCAACAAAATAAATTCATTTAAAATAACTAAAATTAAAATAATATACATAAATTTATTATATTATATCTATAATAAATACTAATCAAAATATTTTATTGAATTTATTAAGAATTAATTAGTTGAAAATTAATTTGTAAGAAATATTACAATAAAAAAAATTTAAATAACTATTGTAAATGAATACATAGTTTTTGCCTAATAGAAATAAATTTGAATTCTTTAAAAATTTTAGATGCACCACTGGCCGTTGAAATATCGTAATTAATATAATAATCTTAATACACTTATTTAATTAATAATTAGAAACTTGAATTAACATGGTTGTTTGAGCAAAATTTTCTAAAATTGATTCAAGGAAAAAAAAACAAAAAGTCTTCAATTAAGAATGATTACATAAAATTAATGAAAATAAAATTTGACACATGAAATTAAAAGGAAATATGCATTATTGATATTATTTATTCAATTATTAATGTAGACATATTTAATTATATATTTATTTTAAAAATTTTAGATGCTGCATAATTTAATTAAATATAACCAGATAGTAGATGGAATTTAATTTTAAAAATTTCATATCTTTTGCCCTTTTCCTCTCTTTTCATGCAGTAATACTTATGAATAAAAAAAATTTGCACATTCCCGAATTCGAACTCATGATCTCATGATATCCTTTTTGATATCACACCACCAAGCCAAATTGCTCTCTCTGATATCTTAACACTATAGAATATATATATATATATATATATATATATATATATATATATATATATATATATATATATAAACTTCTGTCAGTTCGATTTTTTTGATTTTTCAATTTTAAGAATCGAATCGAACCGAATAAACCGATCTTTTATTTCGATTCAGAACCGAATGAACCAAAAATCAAAATAACCGAATCAAATAGACCAAAATCCATTTGGTTTGGTTTGGTTTTCGATTTCGATTTGATTTTGCTCAGCCCTAATGATAAGAATAAAGAGTGAAAAAGGACTAAAATGAAAGAAAAAGAAAGTTTAGGGAAAAAATAGTAATTTTTTCAAAAGTGTAAAAAGTAAGTAAATTAAGTAAGAATTGCTTAAATAAAGATAAAATAGTCAGATAATAGTTAAATCGTCTAAAAAGTGAATTTTATAGTCAACAAGGATTAAAATATAATTTTGCATATAAATGTCAAATTAAGTGTATAGGAACGTAAAATGCTTCAATTATTAGTTCAAAGATCAAAAATAAGCTTTTATGAACAAATTTGTAATTACGCGATTAAAATGAATAATATTATTGAACAGGTTAAATCGATATTTAATAAGTAATTAAATGATTTTATGAATATTTGTATAAGTTATTATTTAAGAATAATGATGATAATTAGGAAATGTATCAATTATTAGTCACCACTGAGCTTGTTGAGTGCTCAGCACGTAGTTTTTATTGCGTGCAGGAAATCAGGAGCAGGAGCAGGAATACAAGTTGCAAGACTTCTTTTAGGAGTTTTGTTTACATTAACTTGGCATGTATATATGTATATAAGCTTCACTTTTGGTTATGTAAATGTTAAACAGGAGTTACTTTAGTAAACTATATTTTGAATATGTACGAGAAGATGGAATGAATAATTATGTTGCTATTATTGATTGTTGTGCCTCTGAGAGGTGTGATTGTCTGCGTTTTAGGGGGCTAGTACTATGTACAGCCATTATATTGCAAAAATTTTATTAAATACATAGTAAATTGGACAGTTATAGGTCATCGGCGAATTGTTGTTAAAATAAATAAGTATATGATAACAAGTTGAAAAGAATAAGTTGGAAAAAAAAGTTTTCGGCCTTTGGTACACCGTTACAGTGTTAGGAGTAATAAGGGTGTTACAATGGTGATATGCTTTATGTATCGACAACTCAGTTTATAGATGCATGGATTCTTGATGATCTTACCATATAACGCCTAACAGGAAGTGGTTTGCATCATACCGATCGATTAATTGTGGTTCTACTTATCTAGGTGATGATAGATGTTGCAATATTGTTGGTATTGATGAAGTCAGAATTAAGATGTATGATGGGACTATTAGGACATTATGTGAGGTTAGGCACATACCAGACTTGAAAAAAAATCTAATTTCCTTAGATACCTTACATAAGAATGGTTTCATTCCTAAGACATATGAGGATAGGGAGACCATTAGAATTGTAAAGAGTGCATTGACAATGATGAAAGAAAAGCTAACTGCAGGGAATATCTATAAATTGTTAGAGAGTACAGTTATAGGTGGAGTCCACTCGGTTGAGTCATATGATGACAATACAAAACTATGGCACATGCATCTTGGTCATCTTAATGAACATGGGATGATTGAATTACATAAGAGAAATTTATTGTATGGTGTTAAATTCTTGAAAAGCAGACTACAGTCAATTTTGCAACCGGCAAGCACAAAACCGAAGGGATACTGGATTATGTGTATTCTGATGTCTGGAGTCCTACAAAGGAACTATCATTGGGTGGATCTCAGTATTATGTTACTTTTACTGATAATTTTTTTAGGAAAGTTTGGGTGTATTTCTTGAGACAGAAATCAGAAGCTTTTGCCAAGTTCAAGCTATGAAAGGCTAAGGTGGAGAACCAAATTGGTATAAAGATCAAGTATTTGAGGTCGGATAATGGCATTGAATAGATAGATTCAGAGTTTTAAAAGTTTTGTGAGGAGCAAGGGATTTAGAGACATTTTTCGGTGTGCAATACACCACAACAGAATGGTATTGTTGAATGGATGAATAGGTCCTTGATCGAATGGGCAAGATGCTTGAGATTGAATGCTGGTTTTTCAAAGAGCTTTTGGGCAGAGACTGTGAGTATGGCTTCCTACCTTATCAATAGATTCCCACGTGCATCATTAGGTGGTAAGGTTACAGAAAAAGTATAGACAGGTCATGCGATTGATTTTGATCACTTACGCATTTTTAGATATCCTGCTTATGTGCACGTACCTGGTGATGAAAGATCAAAACTTGATCCGAAGTCCAAGAAGTGCCTCTTTCTGGGATATAAGAAAGGTGTTAAAGGATACAAGTTTTAGGATCCGAATGCAAAGAAGATGGTGATCGGTAGAAATGCCGTCTTTGATGAGCAATTTATGTTACAGCTGAATTAAGATAAGGTGCCAGACGAGAGCTCTAGTTCAGAGATGGTACAGATGAATTTAGAACGACATCCCATAGAAATCGATCGGGTTGAAAATGTTGTAGCCGATCGGATTAAAAGCTCATGTTTAACTACAGAGGATTCAAATTCAGATGATCGGTAAGATTATAATCTAGCCCGAGATAGAGAGAGGTGCACAAATATAAGGCCTTCGACCATATAGGGTTTTGAAGATATGGTCTCCTTTGCACTTCTAGTAAGTAGTGATGATCCAACTACCTTTCAAGGCGCTATCACTAGCAGGGAGAAAGAGAAATGGATGGGTGCAACGGTTGAGAAGATGGAGTCTTTGCAGAAAAATCATACTTGGAAGCTGATTCGGCTCCCTGAAGGAAAGAAGGCTATTAGGTGCAAGTGAGTGTACAAAAGGAAACCAGCTATATCAGAAAAAAAGGAAAAAAGTTCAAGGCTCGATTGGTAGCAAAAGAATTTGCACAGCAGAAGGGGATAGATTATGATGAAATCTTTTCTCCTGTGGTAAGGCATACTTCAATTAGGGCAGTATTTGCATTAGTAGCTAGTTAGAACTTGCATTTAGAGCAGATGGATGTTAAAACAACCTTTTTGCATGGTGATCTAGAGGAATAGATCTATATGCAACAGCCAGAAGGATTCACTCAATCTGGACATGATAATCTAGTTTGCAGGTTAAAGAAATTGTTGTATGGGTTGAAACAATATCCAAGATAATGGTACAAGCAGTTTGACTGCTTCATGATTCGGATCGGCTACAAGTGATGTGAGTACGATTGTTGTGTTTATATTAAGAGCCTTAATGATGGAACGTTTATTTTTCTGTTACTGTATGTTGATTGTTGCAAAAGAATATGCAAGATGTTCTTGATTTGAAAACTTTGTTAGGCCTAGAATTTGATATAAAAGACTTGGATGCTGCGAAAAAAATCCTTGGAATGGAGATTCACAGGGATAAAGGCTCAAAAACAATCGTGGTTATCTCAATAGGGCTATGTTGAGAAAGTATTAGATGGGTTCGGGATGAGCAAAGCAAAACCAGTGAGCACTTCATTAGCAAACCATTTTAAGCTTTTGTCCGATCAGTGCCCTAAGACAGATAGAGAAAATGAAGACATAGCAAAAGTTTCATATGCCAGTACGGTCAGCTGCTTAATGTATACAATGGTATGTACTCGACCAGATTTGGCTCATGCGGTCAGTCAAGTCTGCAAATACATGTCTAAACCAGGAAGGCGACATTGAAAAGTGGACAAGTGAATTTTTAGGCATCTGAAGGGTACGGTCGAGCATGGAATAATCTTTGGGAGTCAGCAGGATGATCCTTATGTTGTGGGATATGCGGATTCAGACTATGCTGGTGATTTGGAAGAAAGAAGGTCGACGACTGGGTATGTCTTTACTCTGGATGTTGGGCCTATATGTTGAAAATCAACAGTTTAGTCTATTGTGGCATTATCCACAATTGAAGCTGAGTAGATGGCAGTAGCTAAAGCGGTTAAAGAAGCTTTATGGCTTACTGGGCTAATGAAGGAACAGGGCTTTCAGTAAGGTGGAGTTCAGTTGCATTGTGATAGTCAAAGTACTATTTATTTGGCTAGGAACCAAGTTTACCATGCTAGAATGAAGCATATTGACGCAAGATATCACAAGACCAGAAAATTGATTGCATCTAGTGAGATACTGTTACAGAAGGTTCATACCAGTGAGAATGCAACTGATATGTTGACAAATTCAATTACTACCAACAAGTTCATGCATTGCTTAGACTTGTTGAATGTTTGTAGTTGCTAGAAATCATGGTAGCCCAACTCACTTAAGTGTGTAAGAAATTCCATGGTTTAATCTCTAAAGGGGTTTGATATTCGCCAAGGTGGAGATTTGTTAGGAATGGCTCATATACTAACCAACCGACAAATGATGGAGCGGAGTAGAGAGTGTTTGCTCGGAGGAAAATCCGATCGAAATGACATATTGAATATGTACAGTTGGACAAGGATGCTCAGGAGAGCAAGACCGATCGATCGGAAAGCTGGAATAATCTGTCTAAGTGGCCTGCGTATGTGGCTAGAATTCAAGTGGGTTTGGGAGAGCGCGTTTACTCGTGTAGGGTACGGGGTAATTATGTAAACTCGTACCAAGTGGGTTATGTATAAATATTGAAGTTGTAACCTAATTTGAGTAATCTTTTTTCTATGGAATAAAAGAATAGCCGCTACCGAGGGCGTAAGCAGAATTGGTCGAACCTCGTTAAACTCTTGTGTTTTGTTTTCACTATTTGTTTTGTTTGTCTTGTTCATATTCCTGTGATTATTTAGCTTAAATTCTCAACATTTCTGTTTGTCGAATTCTGGAAGCTGCAATTTGCTGTCTAATATCTACTGCTTTGTGAATCTTGGAATCCTAAATTCTACCATCCACATGAGCTCTCGTTTGGAAGGCTTTGGAGTTGTCAAGCGACCGTTGGGACTGCAGCTTTTGGAAGCAGGAAAAATATAACTGTGCAACGGCTGTTGGGATATCAACGTGCAATTTTGTTTTAGATGCAGAAGAGTAATATGGGAGTTCGCAGAGAATACTGGCGTTGTTTTTTATCTGATTTTTGGACTTGATGAGTGACAGTTCTTTCAAACGGGGTTGGATCCATATGTGTTTGTGGTCAATTCAGTTTTGCTAATCGGTCACTATAATTCACCAAAATGGGGTCAACATTAACCTATGACACATATATTTTAAAAAGCATGTATAGATAATTTTCATCACATTTGGTTTGGTTTGGATTTTTCTCACTTAATAAAACAGTAATATATTTAAAATTCAAAGTAATTATTATTATACGCATATAATTATACGATCAATCGAGTGATTTATAATTTTTTTTATGAACCGATCTAAATAATAAATGAACTCTACTAAATTTTGATGTATTATTATTCAAAATTATTGAAAAATGCACTTGAATTTGAAGGATATTAAATTATAGAAATAAAAATTGATGCCATTTTTTAAATTTCAAAATCATTGTACTAGGGTCAGCAGACTTGTTTGTGTTGGAGTACAATCCAAGTCCCACATCCCACATTGAAAAATTAAGGGAGAAACACCTTGAATATAAGTGTGTCCACCTAACTCCATTAGTATGATGCCTTTTGGGAGGAGCCCAAAAACAAATCCGTGCGGGCTTGGCCCAAAGCGGACAATATCATACTAATGTGGAGTTGAGGGGATGTTTGGCTGTCCCAACAAGTGGTATCAGAGACCAGGTTCGGAGATGGAGCCAACGGTGGACTGCGTTGTGTGGGAGGTCTTCAGTTTGTTCATGCGATTGGAGATTCGTGTTTGGTGCCTTGTGTCGAAAGTCTTTCTGGTATTGTGGTGGCCAGACGGCGTGTCCCGTTGGTTGATAACGGTGGTGCAAGATGATTTGACGGATCAAATGAATTATCGCTCGAGGGGAGGACATAAGCTGTGGGAGGCCCTCGGTACGTCCTCGCGAATGGAAAGTGGATCCTCACTGGAGGAGAGGTCACGTGTTGTGTGGTCCTTGGTTTGAGGGGAGGATTGTTGGAGTACAATCCAAGTCTCACATCCCACATTGAAAAATTAAGGGAGAAACACCTTGAATATAAGTGTGTCCACCTAACTCCATTAGTATGAGGCCTTTTGGGAGGAGCCCAAAAATAAATCCGTGCGGGCTTGGCCCAAAACGGACAATATCATACTAATGTGGAGTTGAGGGGATGTTTGGCTGTCCCAACAGTTTGCCGTGTTTCTATTTCTTTTCAAAGAGAAGGCTCAGAATACAATATAATGATGCATTTGGGTCTTGTATAAACTCAGTTTTGATGCATCTGAGGATAAAGTCAGCCTTTTCTATTATATTCTCTGTACTCCCCAGAAACTTATAATCAAGAAAAAGCAAAAACTATGAAATGTTCAAATCGTGCATATGTGTGGAATTGCTAATTTCGAACTGAAGGCAAGAAAAATGATGCTAGATATTTATTGAAGCCAAACAATACAGTTAGTGAATGAGAAGGAGAGATCCCAAAGCCCACGAAATCATAGCAAAGACACAAGACAACAGAGTTACAGCTGGTGGAACCCTACCTTTGTCCTTCCTCACAAACATCCCTTCAATTACAGGGTAGTTCACGATCAATATATAAAACGAGAGTAAAACTTGCATAAACAATTTTTCAAAGTACCCAGCACCTCCATTCATTATTCTTATAATTCCCACAGAGAATGATGCTATGTTCAAGATTGCTACGGTAGTCAATGGAGCAAGCAATCTTGTTGAGGTTTGGAAATCATAAATCCCCATTTGGTATCTTTTAAGTTGATCATCGTCCACCACTTTGTTTGTGGGCACGAAACTGGCTTCCCTCAAACCAACTATATTCATTATTGCATCTAAAGTTCCATACATAAAGCATGTTACTGATTTTACCATCCACATCCTCTGTTCATTTATCATCACCCTCATTGACCCCTTGCAAAAGACCACCTCGTACAGATGTTTGGCAAGAGAAGATGTGAAAATTAATATGAATATCAAGAAGAATGAATTTGAAACCTATCCCAGAAAAAAAAAAAAAGTTAAAAAAGATGATATGTACAGTAATAAAATGCAACTAATGAATAACATCAAAATGATTCAAACAAAACGCATTTACCTGAGGGTACAAAGGGATGCCATTTAGAAGGCAGACTTGAGGGATGGTGGCAAAACAGGAGAGGGGCAAACCATAAAAAGGGTAAAATGCAAGGTAAGCGTAGCACATTCTCTGAAGAAGAGACAATAATCTTGGGTGACCATATATGATTGGACAGTATTTTGAGATTGCTACTCTAACCAGTCCACTGCTCCATCTCGTAAGCTGTATGAGAACATCATTCAAGCTCGTGGTTGCACTGCCCAGAAATTGTGGCCTTGATGGGTTCAGATAAACCGATAACCACCCTTTGCAGCTTAACATAAACCCTGTAAAGTAATCTTCCAGCACAGAATGATACATGAAACCAACCTGCGTTTTGTGTCATAATCAATTATTAAGAAAATCAACTAGAGTAATTAATAAGTTTAATTTATTAGTATTGGTTTTCTACAAGAAATTTGTGAAGTATCCATGCTAGTCGGTCGTAAGAATAAATTTCTTTCTATAATTGATGATGAATAACTGACTGCATATTTTGGACTATTTATATTTGAATAAAGTATGTACAATCAAAGTTATTTATAACTGATAGAGTTATACTATTTATGAGCAGTTATTAATGGCCGGAAAAAGGAAACGTAATCATTTTTTCAATCTTTTGTGCACTTACATTGGTACTCCATATTGTGTCATTTTCATATGCGCAAGAGGCTAAGGCTCTGGCCTCTTGAAGCAATGAAAAGTTCAATGCACCATGCCTCTTGTCTGCTAGCACAGACTTGAGAAACTCATTGGAGTGGCCGAAAGAGTTTTTAAGCTCCTCGATATCTTTATGTTCTGTAAATTGAAATATATCATTAAAATTGCTGAATTATTGACATCTATATATATATATATATATAGATATACACACACACACACACTTTTTTTTTCTATTTGTAATAAAATTACCCTCATTTTTTATGCTCCCATATAATGCTACTCTCTTCATATAAAAGTTAGATCCCGCAATGCATGGACCACCCTTCAAGCCATCCATACCATAGAAATACAACTGGATAAACAGTGAAAAATATTCAACAAAAAGAATTAATTATCAGTGTACAAATCATATTAAAAGAAATCAAATTGAAATAATAATAAAGAAAAAAAATTTACCCTAAATACGAAACTTATTGCACTGTCGTAGATATCATTTGGACTGATATTATGGAACTTTTGAGGGAACTGGACGAATGCTAGTGAAGAAGAGATTTTTGGATCAAGATGGAAACACAAAGCTTGCTTGGCTGAGGTTGGATCATTGCAGTACATGTCACAGTCTAGAATTAATATGTAGGGAGAGTTGCTTATTATGCCTGAAACCCTCATCTGCAAAATATTATAACATCCCTAATTTTTTAAATCAATTATTTATATATGCCAAAAATATATATGGATAGGATGAGTATTACAAGGACATTAAGAGCTCCTGCTTTGAAATGGTGAGGATAAGATGGCCTCTTCTCACGAGAAACATAAACTAGTAAGGGCATTTCAACATTATTTTCTTGCACTTCTGTCTCATGTATCACCTACGAAAACGAAAATCGGTCAAAATTTATGACTTTATACATTTGTAAATCTACTAGCCTTATATATATATATATATATATATATATATAGTAGAAGAATTTTGTAATAATGGTTTAGAATTACCTCAACGACAGGAGGATGGTCTCTGTTGCTACCAAGTCCATTTTCTCCAGCTGTTAGTATGTTGTCCTTGAACTTCTCGTATTTTTCCTGAATAGAATAGAAGCAAAAGTTTAGATGATATAATTTGAAGTGTTAATTTAGAAATAGTAAAATTAATATTAAGTTATTGAATCAACTTACAAGAAATTACAGCACAATAATTTTTTTTATACTATATAGCCACATATTATACTACTCAATCCAAAAAAAGATAATTCTCTTGTTTTAATTTCATATAGATTAAGAAATATTATATTAGCTATTATTCTCAAGGAAAAAAATGAAAAAGTTTAAAAATAAGCATGGACTAATTTTATTATAATTGAACTAAACTTACATAATTAAAAATTGAATTTTATTAAAATTTATGAATTGAAACCAAACAGAACTTTTACACTAAACGAATCTATTGAATTTATTTCACTAACCAAAACTAAACCAGTTAAAAATTTATAAAATTTTATGAAGCAAAATGAGGTCATAATTTTAAGAAATTTTAGTTTTTATATTATTAACCAAACTAAAATAATCGAAAATCAGTTGTTATCGAATCTTGCTCACCTTGCTCGATATTTGATATTCAATAAGTTAATCGTAATTAAACAAAAAAAACTAGAATTTTGAGCAAATAGAAAGAGATATACAACCTCTACGAGTTTCCTGTCAGCTACAAACTGGGAAATGTTGAAGAGGTGAATTTTATCTTCATCTTCATCGCTAGAAAAGTAAGCTTGCGGGCAAATTGTCCGGATTCCATATCTCCTGCAAAATGGCAACCAAAATCTAGCGAATTTCAAAGCTTCTCTCATGCCAAACAAGGTTATAGCAGCACCACCATCATCAGACAGATAAACATGAAGCTTCTCCGCCGGATAATCCAAGGCCATAGCCGACAAAACTGTGTTCATAACCCCAACAGTCGGCTCTTTATCAGGATCAGCAGTGCATATGAACACATCAATTCCTGGGAGTTCGGCATTTTCAGGCAATCTTTCAGGATATACAGTGCGAGAAATAGGTCTCCATCGAAAAGCTTGGTCAAGTATCCAAATAAATATAAGGAGAAGCTCAGAACCAAACACTAAAAGCCATGGAATCAAAGGGGTGGCTCTATTTTCTGGGTTCTGAAACAGAAAAGAAGCTCTGTAGTAAATCAAGAAAGCTATGGCAATGCAATGGATCAGTGCATGAGACCTGCTTATGACTATGAATTGTTTGTAGGTATTTTGGTTGCAGCTATGGAGTTCAGATTCCATTTTTCCCCCCTTTTTTCGTTGAGAATGATTTGCTGCCTGCCTTATCTATGTATAAATATATTCATGAGTACGCATCAACTTTGAGCTGCTGAAGCTCACCAGGCTGTGAGAATAAAATGACAACATTTATAAAAATGCCAATTTAAATTCTAATAATTCTTACAGTATTTTTCATTAATTTAGTCTAACATTCACATAGAATAATAACAAAGAATTTTCCCGTCATCGATTATATTATCGTTAAGGTGATTCATATAATAATAATTAAAAAAAAAACTAATTTAACAAATGTCCCTATCTACGAAGTAAATTTCATTATGGAACCAAACTCAAAATCAAATAATTGTGGTATCAAATTAATAAAATTATCTTCTGCTATATGTATAATGACCTTAACCTACAAGTCAAACTCCAATATTTGACAATAAGAGAAGATTGATTAAACACTAAAAAAGTATGGATATGGATAGATATTCTATATCGGTTGGTTATAATAATTAAATAGTTTTTTTATAAAAAATTAAATAATTTTCATTTTATAAGCTAATTTCTATGATTGAACTATGTTTAACTCCATCATTTTTAGATGGTATTGAGCTTGAGAAAAAAAAATTTTAACAAGATGCTTGTCAATCCCACAAAAACGTATACAATAGTTGAAGGATAATTTTTCTTTCCTACAGAAAAATCATGAATCAAGCTAATAAAATGCGAATCCGAAATTCTAATTCTAACCGCCCTCTCATTATTTTAAAAGTCATGTACTCTTCTATTTGTAATCTTCTCTTGTTGTGGGTTATTGAACTGCCTCTGCCATTGTTTTTGATTGCCTGCTTAATTATAATATCATCCTTTTCCATACTAGAAACTTAGCTGCTACCAACATGGTTGCTATATGCAGGAACAAGCAGCTAAGGCAACAGAGTATGAAACTTAGCTTCTAGCTAGTTAATATGCAGCTCTGCTACGTGGTGGCTATATGCAGGAACAAGCATGCAGCTAAGGCAACAGCATGCCGCTGCTGCTAAGGAACTGCGGGAGGCAAATTTCAAAATTGAAAATTCAAATACTAATAGTTTTATTCTGTATGTAGTTACGTGACAAATAAAATACTATACAATGTGTAAACATAATTATATTTTGTAACTTTTTTTATCAAATCCATGAAAATACAATGTTTACTATATTTTTGGATATGTAAATAATATTTCTATTGACCGGATTTAATATTAGTGATCGGATTGCCTTTACTAAAAGTGAAAAAAATAGAACAATTTGATTGCTAAAAACATAGTCCTTAAATATTTGTGACAATCAGATTTGAATATGAAAGGCCAATCGTTAAAGTTTCCTAACGACCGGAATTGGATATAGTTGTCTATACTTTTAATGACAGAGCTTTTAATGATTGGGCAACGACTGGATTTTTCCAATCGTCAATATAACCGAATTTAAATCTTTAACAATTAAATTTTTTTTATTAAAAAGTGTTTTTCTTGTATTAACTCAATTCATGAAATTTGCCGTGGACTTGTTCTAACAGTTCATATTAGTAGACCTTCTTTTCTCATATTAATTTAATTATTTTTGGTTCGTAGCACTCTAACTCGGGCCTCGGACTCTTATAGCCTTTAAAAATATTAAATTAAGTATATCAATTTTATTTCTTAGAAAATTATGAATATAAACGTCTGTTTCAAACAAATATATAAGTATTTTAAATTATAAATATTTCACTTAATAATTTAATATATTTATTAGCTATCTGGTTTATTGTAATCAAATATATATATTATTACATCCATCAATAGGAAATAATTTTCATCCAGCGGTTACAAAACTCAAATTCATATAATTGTGGTGTGAAATACTCCCAATGAGATAAAAGAAATATAGCCAAAGAAGGAGACATCAATCTCATTCTTTGGTAAGCAGACATCAACCTCGTTAACGAGTGGCTTACATGTCTGATAGTTCCCAGTTTAGCCAGCTGATCTGCAAGTTGATGTTGTGGGTTGGATTAAGTAATTATCGCATTTGATGCCTATCTGTCCTTTTGCGGTATTGGTCTCCCTTGTTTTAATTAGCTGGGTCTGGTTGCTTTGCGTTGATGGTTTGTTGGTTGTCTGATGTTCTGATCCTTGACAGTGGACTGTCTTTTCCTTTTGTTTTGGGATCTGACAGTTTTGCTCTTGCCATGTGACTTCTATTTGCTTCTGAAATTATAATCTTCAGCTTATCAAAAAAAAAAAAAAAACACGAGTGGCTTCCATGGCTTGGTATTTTTGTCCTAAGGTTGTTGGCAACTTGTTTAGTAATTGTCGTGTAAGTCAATTCCTAATATTTAGCAAAAATGATAATATAATTTTTAAAATTTTATTTGGTATAATATTATTTTTAATATTTTAAAATTAAGATAATTTGATCTTAAAATTATTTCTGACGTTCAATAATTTTATACGTGTCACTCAATGATTGAATTAAATTTTTTAGAATCTAAATTGTTTCGATTTTAAAATTTTAAAAATAATATTATATCAAATGAAATTTTAGTAACTAAATTATATTTTTTACCAAATATTAGAGACTAAATTGCATCTTTAGCCAATTATCATTAAGATTGATTTTTTTCCATGATTGCAATGTGTTAACTGCCAATTTTTTTTTCCATTAATTATTGCCATCCACTTCAATAAATTATTGGCCAAACACATCTTGAAGGTGTTTTTAATTCTGTCTTAAAAAAATGTATATAGTTCTAAATAATGAACATAAATTATAGTGTGAAAAGGAATCTAATCTACTCTCTAGTAAGGACATTTCGCTAACAAACTAAACGTTTCTCTATAAATAAATATACATCTAATTATGACGTTCAATGTAATAACAATATTGATATTATTTCTTTCTAATATTTACACATTTTTCTCAAAGCACTCTTATTGATTTGGACAACAGATTGTCTTTTTTTTTTTTTTCCTTTTATAAGTTTTCGCCTGAGGATTTGGACAACAAAAATTTATCTCATATGCCGCATGGTTTTTATAAACCATTTAATCATTTATGATGTAAAAAAAATAAGAGAATAATTTGACATTTCTTACAAAATAGGAAAATAATCCAAAAGTAGTATCTTTAGAATGCATTCGGTAAATTTGTATATTTTTTATTTTTTAAAATTCAAAAATTATTTTTGATTTTTATTATTTATTTTTTAAAAACTATTTTGTTATTTATTTTTCAAAAAATGTTCTAACATCCATAATATATATATATATATATATATATATATATATATATATATATATATATATTGATTATTAATATTAAATAATAAATATTTAACAAAATTCAAATTTTAAAATATATTGCATTAAAAAATTATCATAACAAGAAAAAATCAACCATTATTTAAGAAAAATTAACAATATAATATTAATTATTATAATGCAAATTAACTATCAAATATCATATGTAAATGTAAGGTCCTCTCACCACCCCAAAAGATAAAAATAAAAAATAAAAAAAAAAGTGAAAAAAAATCCAAGTATTTAGCATATAAAGATATCAAAGTATTAGCAGGAGAAACGTCACTATCAAGCCCAACGCGAATTCTAAATGAGTGAACACCTTTGGCTATTTCAAGATTCTTCGTGCAACAGGGGTGTGCAAAAATTAAATCTACCTAACCAATCAAATTAACTCCATCGGATTAACTCAATCCGATGCATTCAGATAGAATTAATCAGATTAATAGAATCGATTTGATTATTAATATTAGGTATTAATTGAAATCGGATAGGATGAAATCCAACTAATCCAAACAATTAGAAATTTTTAATATATAAATAAAAAAATTAAAATTTCTCTACAATATTAATTAATATATAATATATATATTTAATGTAGTTTTGAATTTGTTAGTTTGTTATATTTTTAAAATATTTTTATGATATTTAAAATTATTTATTTGTATTAATTTAGGATTTTAATTTAAATATGTAAATAAAAAAATAAATTCAGATAAATCGAGTTGTTCGAGTAGGGGCTTGAAAAATATCGCGTAAAATGAATAGGGGCTCGATATTTATATAGAATAGGAGCAGGTGAGAAAAATATGTAAATTTCGGATTTCGGATTCGGGTCGGATTCACCCGAACCCGACCGATGCACACCTTTATCATATAAGATGCATCCTGACTAATTCCCAAATTATGACTAAATCATGCATAAACCTTGTAGACCTAGGTTAATTACGTCATAATAACAGGACACAGCTAACGGCCCGAACAGTTCTGACTAGGAGCTAGGTAAGTTAACAGAGTTCGGACAAACGTTTTCCAGTCAAGAGGTCGGATCAACCGAACTTTAAGGAGCCTATCTACAGTTCGACCAATAGCTGAAAAGGTAACCGCAGGACCTAGCTAACAGCCCGAACAGTTCTGACTAGGAGCTAGGTAAGCTGATAGAGTTCGAACAAACCTTTCCCAATCAAGAGGTCGGATCAACTGAACTCTAAGGAACCTATCTACAGTTCGGCCAATTGCTGAAAAGGTAACTGCCACGACAAGATAAGACAGTTATTCTTCCCCACTTCTTCCCAATAATAGCAGTAGTGGAAAAAGTGGCTGAGAGAAGTGAAATTTTATCCCACTTTCCCTAAAGAATGGACAAAACAACTATAAAAGGAAGAAAAATAGGTAAACGAAGGGCCTGGAATCTACTTTTCAGAAATACATTCTTATTATCAAAAGTTCTAACTTGATCGTCGGAGATTTTCTAGTCAAAAATTCACTGGTCCTTTATTTTTTTTTTGTAGATGATTTTTTGGGACTTACAACTTCTCCCACCTATCATCATTTGGTGAGGTGAGCATGAAACATGGACCTTTCTCCAGATCTCAACCTGAACTTTGCTTGCCAGAAAACCAAGCAAATCCACTAGCTCTCCCTAGAACGCAACATCTCCCCCCACAGTTCAATGACCCCAACTTGGCATCCCCTGCCATAGCTATCCTGAACACCTTTATCATTACCCCGTAAATAGCCCAATCCCTGATAGCTATATTGTCGACCATAATTACTCTGGCTCAACCACTCCCTCAGCTCGCACAACCCTACTAGGTTCCCCAAACCTTGCAACCATCAACCAGAGACCCATTTAGCCCGATGATTCCTCTAAACCCGAGGTCTACTATTACCCTCACTACCGAACAATTTGAAAAACTCCTGAAAGGCCGCATGCAAAGGCAATAAAATCGAGATACTCTGCAGTATCAAAGAACTTTTGATCCCTACTTTCTCTAGAAATCCTAGCAGCTTCTTTTCCTAAAGTACGACTCCCCAACCTATCGAAATACAATGGTAAGGCTGACCCCAGAGGCCATATTGATCAATTTCAACACACCATGCTAGTACTGACAACATATGATACCGTACTATACAAAATCTTTCCACAAAAATTGACGGATTCGATTCAGATTTGATTTCGCAACCTTCTCGAGAACTCCACTTACAGTTTCGAACATTCAGTGATATATTCATAGCAAAATTTATGGCGACGATCCATCCGAACAAAGCATCAATTAACGTTAACTAGGTTCAGTAGGAGAAGGAAGAGCCCTTACAAGCTTATGTGGAGAGGTTCAATGTGGTGGCGATGGACATACAAAACCATAACTTGGAAGTGGCAATTAATGTATTGATCAGGAACACAAGGTGCCAGGACTTCAGTGACTTTCTAAGTAAGAAGCCCCCCAATGACTTCACCGAGCTTATGTCACAGGCTCACAAGTTCATCCGAATGGATGAGGCAAGGCGTCTACGCCACAGTGTATACAAGGGCATGAGGGCTGAGAAGGAAAAGGAAGATGTAAGAAGGATAGCTCGGGACAGGGGAAATGTCAGTTGAAATAATTTCTAGAGATATAAGGGAAACAGTTCATCCAATAAGATTTATATAGTTACTACTCCTAACTCAGGGAGATAAGAAGGAGGATACGGTGAGGAGATACAGGTCACCCACACCTCCACAGGATATAATTAGAAGAAGTTATTAAAGCTTGCCACCATCATCGCTTCAACTTTAATTTTGCAATCCATGTTGGTTCGGCATTGTCGTCAGAATAGCTCTATAGAATTTTTAAGTTCTTCAGCGAATACTACCTATAGGACATATGTTTGTAATGGATACCATATTCAATTGTGTTATTCATTTTACCAAGCTCACATAAGCTCTGCACATAAGTTCGGCACTACCGCTAGAATAGCTCATACGACACTATAGCCACGAGCCCCTCACCCTAAGCTCACCAGAAATGTTCGCCATGAGCAGTTCATCCTAAGCTCACCAGGCATATTCGCCACAAGTAGTTCACCTTAAGCTTGCTAGGCATGTTTGCCACGAGCAGTTCGTCCTAAGCTCACCAGACATGTTCGCCACGAGCAGTTCATCTTAAGCTCACCAGGCATGTTTACCACGAGCAGTTCATCCTAAGCTCACTAGGTATGTTAACCACGAGTAGTTCATCCTAAGCCCACCAGACATGTTCACCATGAGCAGTTCATCATAAGCTCATCAGGCATGTTTGCCACGAGCAGTTCATCTTAAACTCACCAGGCATGTTTACCACGAGCAGTTCATCCTAAGCTCACCATGCATGTTAACCACGAGTAGTTCATCCTAAGCTCACTAGGCATGTTCACCATGAATAGTTTATCATAAGCTCACCAGGCATGTTTGCCACG
This sequence comes from Excoecaria agallocha, assembly GCA_037975025.1. Classification (NCBI taxonomy): domain Eukaryota; kingdom Viridiplantae; phylum Streptophyta; class Magnoliopsida; order Malpighiales; family Euphorbiaceae; genus Excoecaria; species Excoecaria agallocha. Next base: position 173,757 of record JBBPFJ010000026.1, read on the forward strand.
AGCAGTTCATCTTAAGCTCACCAGGCATGTTTGCCACGAGTAGTTCATCTTAAGCTCACCAGGCATGTTCACCACGAGCAATTCATCTTAAGATTACCAGGCATGTTCACCACGAGCAGTTCATCTTAAGCTTACTAGGCATGTTCGCCACGAGCAGTTCATCTTAAGCTCACCAGGCATGTTCGCCACGAGCAGTTCATCTTAAGCTCACCAGGCAATGTATTCACAAGCAGTTCATCCTAAGCTCACCAGGCATGTTCACCACGAGTAGTTCATCCTAAGCTCACTAGGCATGTTCACCACGAGCAGTTCACCTTAAGCTCGCCAGGTATGTTCGTGATGAGTAGTTCATCTAAAGCTCACTAGGCATGTTCACCGTGATCACATCATCAATAACTTTGCTCAACAGGCATGTTCGCCACGAACAGAGGTCAAAAGCTCACTTGGTATGTTTGCCATTACTATAAATGCCCACTACATGTTCGCCATGAGTCATCTTTAGCTCAATTAGACATGTTCATCATGAACACCTTAGTTAAGCTCACATGCAGTTTCATCATTCTAGCTATGAAGGCTAATTAAGCCACTGAGATGAATAACTCACCACGGTTGTATGAGCTGTAGAGCAATCCCTATAAAAATGTTATCTCCAATGTTGCTGACATAAATATCGCACACTGGGGGAGGTACTTATGATAACAAAACCTAGCTAACAACTCGAACAGTTCTGACTAGGAGCTAGGTAAGTTGACAGAGTTTGGATAAACATTTTCCAGTCAAGAGATCGAATCAACCGAACTCTAAGGAGCCTATTTACAGTTCGACCAATAGCTGAAAAGGTAACCGTAAGATCTAGCTAACAGTCCGAACAGTTCTGACTAGGAGCTAGGTCAGCTGACAAAGTTCAGACAAATCTTTCCCAATCAAGAGGTCAGATCAACTGAACTCTATGGAGCCTATCTACAGTTCGACAAATAGCTGAAAAGGTAACTACGATGGCAGGATAAGATAGTTATTCTTCCTCCACTTCTCCTCAATAATAAGAGTAGTGGAAAAAGTGGCCGAGAGAAGTGGGATTTCATCCCACTTTCCTCAAAGAATGGACAAAATGCCTATAAAAGAAAGAAAAATAGGTAAATGAAGGGCCTGGAATCTACTTTTCAGAAATACATTCTTATTATCAAAAGTTCTAACTTGACAGTTTGAGACTCCCTAGTTAAAAATCCACTGGTCCTTTATTTCTTTTGAGGGTGATCTTTTGGGACTTGCAACTTCTTCCACCTGTCATCATGTCGTGATTATCAAATTTTGATACTTATAATTAAATAATTATAATAAAATAATTTATAACACAAAAATTATTAAAATTTTATTTTATTTCAATTAAAGTAAAAATCATCTAAAAATTAATTTTTTATATCACTAAAGTGACAGCCACATATGATTATCATGTTATTTTACCACCAATCAAAAGATTTTGATTAGTTACTTGAATTACTTTTATCTTTTGTACACATTATCTTTTTTTATGTTTACATGATGAAATGATATTTTTTATATGATGATCCAACTTATAAAGTTAATTAGTCCTAAAATGATGTGATTAGCCCTGTGCAATGGTCGGTTCGGTTTAATAACCGAAAATCAAACTTTTAATATTTTTATCAACCGAACCAAACTTATAGATAAACTTAATTCAAATCGAACTAAAATTTTTGATCGGTTTGGTTTGATTAACTGAAAATCAAAAATTAGAACTATTTTTTAAAAAAATTGTGTCTAAAAAATATAAAAAATTATAAATTATAATATACTAAAGTAAAAATATTTAAATTGTACAAAATAAAAGTGCAAATTAAAAATACATTTTCAAAATATATAATAAATAATACAACAAAATCGTTAAATAAATTTTTTTATTTAATCGATTTTCAATTTAATAGTTAAAATTATAAATTATCACCTAAAAATAGATGTTAATAATTGATAAATGTATTCATATAATTTATAACTCAAAATAAAATAATTTACATGTATAAAATAATTATTCAATTAAAAATAAAAAAATTATATAATTCTATAAAATTTAGGTTCGATTCGGTGTTTTTACGATTTTTTCCTTAAAAACCGAACCGTAAAATCAAAATTTTCTAAAGTTCAAAACCGAAATCGAATCAAAAAATTAAAAAAATTGAACCAAATTAAAAAAATCTTTTGATTTAATTTTTCAGTTTAAACCGAAATTTGCTCACCTCTAGAAGTAATAATCATACGCAACGTATTAAACTGTCACGCTGATGGCATAAAAATTTGATTTTTGGATTATTTTTATTCGAATTGAAACAAAATAAAATTTTGATGATTTTTATATTATAAATAATTTTAGTATGATCATTTGATTATGAGCCAAAAAAAATTAAATCATTGCAGATGTAATTAACTCCTGCAGACCTCATTTCCTTAAAAAAATCAAATGCCCTGTGGGAAAAACCGAGTTTAACGAAACTGGCAAGCATTACATTTCAAGAAGTAACATCCCTTTGGGGTATTTCAACAAACAGATTGTAAGTGCTAGCTAATTCATTGCATTTCAGGTACATATCAACCATGGCCATTTGGACAAAGATCTCGGCGCAAAAGGGGGAATTTTGAACACATAGAATCCCAAGAACTAAAACATCTTAAACACTCTTAATTGTAACCAGAAGCAATACTGCTATGCAATATCACTCAACAGTCACCAATAATTGAAATTTTAACAAGCTAATCATTCTACCTTCAAAACAAAATCACAAAATCAAGGAGAATAAATAAATCATGCAACGACTGTGCCCCGTTTCACTTTGGCAATTCAGGTGAATCTTAGACTCATGGAAGTATAAATAAGAGAATGATCAAGTAAGCTATGGACAAGCTCCGTGGTTGAAAGCTTGAAAGGCAGGAAACATGCTGCGAAGATTATAAAGAAGAATTTACAAATTCCTCAATTTGTCTCCATCTTCAAAGAGAGATTATGAAAGCTATTGTGATGCGAAAAAACTGGAGATGCCGTCATTTCTGCATTTTGATGGGAAACAAAGCAAAACAAACAACCATTTCCCTCCACTACTCAAAAATTTCCCCTTTTTAGTTATTTAAGGGCGCAAACACACATATAGCAAAAGAATCCAACCATGCATATACCGCAGAAGAACAAGAAACAAAGACCCCTTATACATCATTAAATACTATTAATTTCAAAAAACAAAAATCAAGAAAAACACAAAGAAAAAAGGAAAATAACCTTTTTTTTTTCTTTATAACCGATTGTGAGAAATTAAAAGTGGACTCTGTAGCACTTAAAAGGTGGGTGGCAACAGTGGCTTGAGTGATGGTCGACACTCCATACAAAAAAAAAAAAAAAATTAAAAACTAAACCTAAAATTCATCTTTTGTGAATTCCTACTTTTTGTTTTATTTTAGAAAAACAATTATTGTTGAGTTTTACATAAACAAAAACACAAAGATTAAACCAAATGTTTTTATTTAAAAAAAAAAAACCGGAAACGTTGAAAACAAAACGTTGCCGAATAAACCCTTAGTCTTTCACTTCTCAAGATTATCTCGAACCTCAATTTTTCAATCTTTGCTAGTTGCACACCAAGAAAATCCCTTGGTTTTCTTCTAATTTGTTTCTTCTAATTGGTTTTTCCCCAACAAGCTCTACAAATTTTTCCCTTCTGGCAAGTCTGCCCAGAAGGAATATAACAAGCACTACAAATCTGAATTTCGGACGATTTTGGTGCCTTACAAAGGCCCCTTTGGCTATAAATACATCCATTGAACACAACTTTCTTCCACAAACTGGCCTTTAAAAGCTAATTTCCCTTACTAGTCATACAATGGGATATTTGATGCGACAGCAAGTGTAAATTATGCCAATCTTGAGAAACCAAAAGGTCCAAGAAAAGAAGCTCGATAGCATATGGCTTTCTCTGTTAATGGAGATCCTGACTTGCATTCATCAGTAAAGGTGCTCCTCTTCTGCCTAGTATTAACTGGAAATATTCAAGACATCCAAATACATACAAAGATTCAGTCCACAATTCTATTTTGAATAACTGACAGAGAAAAAACGTAACCATGTTGAGGCATGAGAAAGCAGATAAGAATATAAGACAGACCTTGACATCTTTCAATTTAATAATTTCCACCACCTTGGGATTATATGAAGTGCAATCCGGTGTGCTGTGGTTCCCCATCAAGAGTATGCAGACATGGCTCATAACAGTTTTTAGATAAAAATAAACCTAAGAATGCTCAAAAGAGAACATGTCAATATCAGCAAAAGAAGGATGAGCCAAAGCATGCCCTTTTGATGGAGGCAAAAAAGAATTTAACTTCTTTATCATTTGATTGAGCTGCCTCAATTTATCAAAGCTATCAGATTTTAGTAAAGCCCTCTCTAACATCCTATGTACTGCTTCACTCATACGCATGCCTCTCTCCAAAAATTGCTTTGAGCACTCAAAAGCTTCTTGCACCCTGCCCCGGGAGCACAATCCTGTTACTAGCAGATCCAAAGCATGGCCATGAGGACAATATCCTCTCTCCAACAAGTAATACCAAAAATCTAATCCTAGATCAACTCGATTATTCACACAGAAGAATTTCATCAACATAACCACAGTTCGCGTTTTTGGAACAAAATTTGCATCCACCATCCTGTAATAAAGATCTAAAACACCCTCAATGTCTTTCTGCTTCATCAATCCAAAGATAATTGTATGATAGGTCACACTATCATGCCTAATGTTCTCTTCCATTTCACCCATCAACCTCACGGCAGACTTCATTTCTCTACATTTAATAAATGAGCTGATCAAAGCATTATAACTACCAATATCAGGCTGCAAGTTTCTCTCATAAATTTCATCAAATAACTGCCTGGCCTTGAGTATATTTCGAACAAGCCCTGCTCCATGAATCAAAGTAGTAATTGTTTCCAAAGTAGGTTGATAGTTTGCCCGTTCCATTTCTTCAAAAATCCTCAACCCATCGCCAAAATAACCTTTCTTACAATAAGCATCAACTCGAATAATATATGTTAAGGCATTTGGCTTAAAGCCTCTACGAACAACCTCATGGTAAAACAATTCCATTGCTGTAACATCCCCTTGATCTCTTAAATCCTGAGAGCAAGATATTCATGATCTTGGTATTCGGATTAAACCGATCATGCATCTTACGAAACACAGATCGGGCCTCTTTCACCTCCCTTTGGGTACAAAATGCTTGAAGGAGTACATTGAACTCCTCAGTACCAAATGCTTTCCCAGCAAAAATCTTTCGCTCCATCCTTTCAAAAGCTTCTAGAGTATCTTCATAAGATTGAAACTTGGCAATTTTGGATAGCATGATATTCATAGACTGAAGGGTAAGCAAAGAAGGATGTGTTTTTCCAATATCCTCCATCAATTCCCAAGCTTTCTCAAAATAACGCATGCGGGCAAGGATGTGGAGAGTCATTTCAAAGGAAAATGAACTTGGAACAAACTGGGAATGACCAAGGCAAAATCTGAAGAACTCCAAGGCTTTAAGGCCATTGGAGTGAGCTGAAAAGAGGCTGCCAAGAACATTATCGACAAAGGCAACAGAAAGGGCTGCTGGTTGGAGATGCTTCAAGAGGGTGTGGTGCAGAGGTCTGTCAGGAAAGGGGTTATCATTGATGATTCGGGTAATAGTCTCACCATCAGAAAGGCTGGATGATTTGCAAGCAGCAATAAGATATAATGGAGGAATCCTCTGGTAAGGGATTTGAAACAATGCACAACCCCTGCTTAATGTTAACAAAGAAAGCATTATGCTCTCCCCATTTGAGATCAAGAATGCAACCAGTCTTACATTTTCAGGCCATAGTACAAATGCTGATTAACCAATGTAATTTCAAGTTAAACAAAAACCAGTACCAGAATTTGTAAGCCACATTGAAGCTATGTTGGTTGATGTCATGGTTAAGGAAATGAAACTTATAGTAAAGCACCTGAAGAGTAAACCAGCTGAAGCTCCTCTTATGTCGAAAGCTTCAAGATTTGACAAAGAAAACAATGAGGAATTGTCAATTTGCAAGCAATTTAACTACCGATGGTGATTTGGGCATGCAATATAAAAATTGTGACAGCACTATAGATAGAAGAGGAATAAGATTGTCAAATATTGAAGAAAGCCAGAACCCATGATGACTCAAAGCTGATTGAAATGATAAAGCACAAAACAAATATGAAAATTCAATAATAAGAAAAGAAGAATGAAATTTCTTCCCGAAAAGAGAAACGCCAAAAAGAGTAAAAAGAATGATGCAACTGGTTTGCGGGACAGAGTTGAGAAAATGGAAACCCAGTCAATTAGCGGAAGAACCAAAAAAGCCATACATACCAAAAACAATGAAGCTGCTGACCGACGATGGAACTTTCGGTAGGTGGCCAAAGAAAATCTGGTAAACGTGAGGCTGATTGAGAGAAGAATAGAGGGACGAATAGGGAAGAAGAACAGAATATCGAAAAACAGAAGCCGTGAGTTGCGATTTTTGGGATGAATTCAGGGTTTTGTTAATTTTTTACCTTTTTTTTCTTTATTAAAAAACATTCAAAACCCATCATATTGACTAAAAACCGGATTCTTGTCCGGTTCAATGGTTTCCAGTTCAATCTGGTCTAATTCAGTTGTTTACTAGATCCATTTTCAAGTTGACTCGTATCCAAATTTTTACTTATTTGTTGTGATCCAACCGGTTAATTCGTTCTGATTTTAATAACATTCAAAATATTTAACTTATAATAACAACGAGGGTACTATAAAAGGATATTTTTGGACGTATGACTAATCCAACGATAAAAGCATATGAAAATAATCAAGAATAAAAGGAGCCCGCCCTTTTAACATTAGTATTCATTTATAATGTATCGTAACAATTTTGAATTAGAATTTTAAATAATTTAATATTATTTAGAGAGAATTTTTAATAGTAAAATAACACGAAAGAGTTTTTATAATTTAGAAAAACTTGGGAATTTAATTTTTTCTATAACGAAACCACAACATAAAAGTGGTGTAAATTTATTCTCACGTATATGTAAATTCATATATATATAAAGAGATCAAATGGCGTTAGCTAATATAGCTTATGGAGTATCTTTTTATATTAATTAGTGAGTTAGGGAACAGGAGAGGTGCGGTTAGGTATATTAATTCCAGTGCATGAAGATAAGCAACTGAAGGACTTCTGTTGACACGTGTCGAAACAAGTAGGTGATTGGCTAAGGTCAGAAGAAGTGCAGTAATCGATGCACGACGTCATCCCGTCCTCACAGCTTGACAAGCATTGGCCAAGGTCTTTGATGTCGCCGTCACCGTAGTCATGCTGCCCATTCGCACACCCTTTATTATTACCCATTCCTACCAAAACCAAAACAATTAACCCAATCAATCACTAAACCAAAACTTCTCATATTTTCTGATTCTCGTTCTATAAATTGAAAAAAAATGGCTCATGATTTGTGGTCTTTTATACTCATATTTCACTTCATGATTTCTTGGATAAAATTCTGGTTGCATGATTCTCTTTATCCTTAAAATAATTTTCACTTTCGTGTTCAAACACTAACCAACATGACCCTTTACCTATGCTAACCAAATAAACATGTGTCAAGCTATTCTGAAACTAGTTGTAAGCCTGCGCCATGCATGACAATTGTTTTATTTAATTAGAATTTTGAAAAATCATATTTCATAGGTTTAGTAATTAGCAACATCTATTCATATGGGATTTTATATATATGATTATACCAATAACATCGATTGAACTCTGATGGCTGCAGATTGGAAATCCACTTTTGGAATTTAACTCAGATTCCAATTCCAGAACTGAGGACTTATGGTCTTATGGGTTAATATCCATGCAACCTATGAAATTTTTACCACAATTTGTAACCATTCCGAAATCAGGAGACAAAAATACCAAACAAATACCAACATGTCCGCTGCTTGCTCTAGAGTTGATTATTAAGTCTTCGGAGAAGTTAATAGATTCAGTAACCTCCGTGGCATTACTTTTGACGTTTGCTCTTGAGTTGTTCCATTACAGTTCTAAATTACATATTTTCTAATGTAGCAGAACTGTGTTTAAGCAGGATCATACGGAGCAAATGGATGTCTCTTTTGATCTTGAAACACCAGAGTGGTACAAGAAGCTGTCCTTGCTCAGCTTGTTGGAATCAATAGATAGAACCTGTGCAGCAAGTAATTTTCTAACTTTAATGATTCTTATACAATCAAAATGCTCAGGTTTAACCGTCATTATTGAACAACATTAAAATGCACTCGATCTACCACTTCCCCTTGCAGAGGATTTTAGAAATCCTGCCTTCACAACCCTGCTGCTTTGAAACTCAGAAAAATAAAATTTAATTAACCCGATCTGTTTGCCTTTGATGATAGTCTTAATGTGGTAAAATGCAATATGCAGGATCACGACTATTCCTGTTCCGGGAAGCTTATTTACTTCGGCATTCGGGTTTTGGTTTACAGGTAAATGAATGGCATACAACAGAACCAAACATCCTAACTGTAAAATCATACTAACATTTTTTACTTTCTAAAGCGGAGACCAAGATTCAATCATTCCACTGACAGGTACAAGGACACTTGTGAACAGATTGGCAAATTACTTGGGGCATAACACAACAATTCCGTATAAAGCTTGGGAAGCCATTGCCAGAAAATATATTTTGAGATGCAGTTGAGTTCCTTCTTGTTGAGTTCTCTGTTGTTTTTCTTGTCAAAAACAGATTAATGAATATTGGCCCTTTTGTTTTTGATTTTTTATGTTATGAATTGCTGGGTTTGTGATTCGGAGTTCAGTATGGATTCTATGCTTATGAATTTCTAATGAGCAGTAATAACTGAGCTACCAAGACTCCACTTAATTGTTGCTGTATAATTCCAGTTCCAATGACGTAATGATCCTTAATGGCAAGTCCTGACGTGCAATGCAATGAGATTTATCACATCAGTTACTGTATTCATAAACCCAGTTTGATCACCATAAATCAGATCTCAAATTCAGTGTAACAACTGCGACCACTTATTAAGCATCAGCTTAACTTTCGTGGATCTTTGACCATGCTACTTGCAATGGGTGAGCATTTTTCAATTTTGAGTAAATTGTTATGGATGCTCAAAGGACTGTAAATACCAAGATAATTCATCCTCAAATGCATCTGGCTTAATTGCGTCTACTTATCCAGATAGGTCCTTTCAGTCGAATTAAACATCTAATAGGACAATTCAAAGAAGCCTTAACGTTTTTTTATGTTCTTCATTTATATGCTCATATATTATGCAAGTGTTAAATAAACCAGAAGTAGCACCACAGATTCTAAAATTTATAAAACCTATGATGAATATATATAAAAAAAAAGTGGCTATCCTTCTCCTATGACAAGAAAGAGGAAACAGCTTTCGCAGCAGACTTGTTAGCCAAGAGGGGCATGACCTCAAGATCTTCAGTTTGCCTGGTTCGAGACTCCTCCCATCAGCTTGAAGGATATCACGTTATGACAGTAGAGGGATAAGTGTTCCTTATTATAAGTAGTTTCTTCTGTTAGTTTTTTGTTTCTCTCTCTCTCTCTCTCTCTCTCTCTCTCTCTCTCTCTCTCTCTCTCTCTATATATATATATATATATAAGAGGAAACAGCCCTTGCTGTGCAAATTGCAATGACCTATCCAGCATCAATAAGATCACAAAATGAAAAAAAGAAAATGAGTAACTGTTACTTTTTAATGCAATCATAATTTGTAGAACTACGGACAATAAGATTTAACTAACAACTTCAGCGGTCATTCCTTTAATTGTCAAGGTGGAATAAGTACGAAGTGTGATAGGGTCTCAACCCTCCATTGGAGGAAAACCAAAAAAAAAAAAATCACCCTGTAATTGAACTATTATTCATTCCTGATCATTTTTTATGTATAAGATCATAACCATCAACAACTTTAAGGATACGAGTTTAGTATAACATTCTAGGTTGCACAACTTTTATTTTTGCTGCATCATCTTACAGCCTTTTAAGAAAGAATCCAGCAGATAATGCAAAATGTTAGAATACACTCATCGTCACTTATAAAGGGTCATCAAAAGTTGAATACCATGAATCTTTGAAAACCTTGAAAATTTTTTCATGGACAATAGTACACGCAAGGACACAGATAAGCACAACATAATTTAATCCGATATGCAAGATTAAAAATAATATGAACCTTCTGCTTCACACTAAATCGATAATCCACAAACAGCCACCAGGTGTAGTATCTATGAAGTACTCCATTTAATCATCAAACAATCAAAGAGAAACTGTCAACAACAAACCACAAATACACTAAAGCTTGTGATATGTACCAAGGAGAACTTTGATAAGTAAATACCAAGAATATAACTGTGCTGACTGTCAATTGTTTCTATATATATGACAACTAAACCACCACAACATTTATAGGCACTCATCGAGTCTAGCACTAACCAGACTAAAACCTTATAAGCTACCTGAATTAACTCAAATAAGAATCGCTTATGTTCATGCTGGTACTCCAATGTTAATCCAACCAAAAATGAAAAAGTGTTGTGCAACTTAAGCTTCTTGCCTAGCAAGCACTAGCCTGTCAAGACAAGAATGTTCAGCTGCTCTTTTAAACATTAATTATCTTCTCAAGCTAGAAATGATTAACATACACTGTACAAAGACATACAATTCGTAGTTGCAGAAAAAGACGTGCAAAAAACTAGAAACATTAAAGTAGTAATTACCATGTGAACAAAAGAAAAGCTGCTTCTTTTCTAGTTTCAACTAGGCAGAGCCTTAGCTTTCTTCTGCTCTATCATATACTCTCGAACTCGCTTTGCTTTCCTTCTCATTTCCTGTAGCATCTCCTCAGTAGCCTCGCTTATATGCTTGGGCAAATGCACTTCCATATAATCAAACCACTGCAACACTGTCATCTTCCCAAAATCCACTACTTCTTCTGCTGCTCCCGAATTTTCACCATCATTAACTCGTTCTACAACACCACTCTCTTTAAGAACGGGCCCAATCCCAGCATCTTCGCGCTTTGTTTCTGTATTCAGTTCCTCTTTCTTCCCCTTATCTCTCAAAGTCCCACATTTAATTTCTGCATCTCTGCTAAGATCAACTTCATTTGCCTGCTCTTGCGTCTCTTCCCTTAAATTCATTCCTAATTCCGCTTTCTCCTGGTTTTCTTGAACACCAACTTCAACATTCTCCGGTGGCAGTTCCTGTAATTTCTTTCTTCTCCCCCTGCCTCCTCGCTTCGTTTTACCACATTCTCCGCCCAAATTCTCCAAGGTCAAGCAATTTTCGGCTTTCCTACCTCGAGTAACCCTAACATTTATGCTCTCTGCCACTGGTTTATCAGCTATGGTGCCGACATTTTCCCATTCCTTAACAGGAATTAAGCAATTCTCTTTCTGCCTGCTTCCAGTAATGCCCGGTATATCGGCTACCGTGTCCACATTTTCCGATTCCTTATCAATTTCTACAACCTTATCCAAAACCCTACCTTTTCTCGGTCTTCCTCTTCTCGACTTCTCATCAATGGCCGCACTTTCTTGCAATTTCTCGTCATTCTCTAACTCCAATTCACTCTTCACTTCAGGTTTTAAAACGGCCTTCGTAACCGATCCCACTTTATTCAATTCATTAGCTTTTCGCCTCGGGTTGCGTCTTAACTGAGATGGCTCATCGCCAGAGCTCAATTCAACGAGGATTGAAGTGATCTCCCCCAGCTTGAGGGTGTCACCGTGTCGAAGATCGGAGGGCGTAAAGGGAGGAAGCGGGGAGGAATTGAGCGTGGTGCCGTTGGAAGAATCTAGGTCTTGGACAATCCATTTACTCGAATCGCATCCTATATGGAGGTGCTTTGAAGAGATGCCGGCGTCCTTGACTGTGACGTTGTTGCCGCGAACTACTCGGCCGATTCGTATTGTGGATCCGGGTCGGAATTCCAAGGTCTCTCCCTTTCTCGGGCCCTGGATCATCACTAACTTCAGCGCTGGAGGTTCCATTTGCAGCGGAGACAGAGAGAGAGAGGCGGGGGATTTGGAGTTTTGAAATTTTAATTTTGTCAATGTCATTACCGAATAAACAAGTTATTATTCTTAAGGTAATTTGTTAAATCGATTAACATAAAAAATTTTCAGATAAAAATAAAATATTTTTTGAATCAACATATGAAGTCAAAAAAATACTGTAAAATATTTAATTTTTTTTTATTATTTGTTAAATTTTATAAAATAAATTAAAAATAATTTTTTTAAATTATTTTAGTTATTTTTTATTTTAAAAGATTAAAATATACATATTTTAAAATTTTAAAATATATATAATTAAAAAATATTTGTTAGATTCATTTTTTTAATAAATTTTTGAAAGATCAGAAAAGTTGAAATGGTTTTAGTTTCTTTTCATCCCAAACCTTTCCAAGGTTAAAGACACTACCTTAAAATAAAAAAGAAAAACCGCAACGGCGTCGTTTACGCTTACTCTTTTCTTTACATCTTCTCTTCCCCAAATAGCCATATTATCCAGAAAATTTAATAGAAGAGAAAGCGTCTATATCTAGAGGTTTTTCTGAGTCGAGAGTCCATTTTTCGTTTGATTGATCAATTTGAAGAGATTAATTATCTGCCTGTTTAATTCTTCTGTTTTTTTCCTTGATTTTTTGGTGATTTTGATTTGAAACCCTATTGGGTGTTCTCGTTTTTCGGTGAAAGTTTGATCCCCTTCTTTGAAGATGCCGGCCACAGCAGGAAGGGTTCGCATGCCTGCGAACAATAGGGTGCACAGTAGTGCTGCTCTCCAAACTCACGGTATATGGCAGAGTGCAATTGGGTATGATCCATATGCACCCAACAAGGATGATTCTAAAGATTCTTCTCAGCCCAAGTCTGCAAATGTTGAACCTGAGGGTGAGAATGCATACGCCAATTTCCAAGGCCTCCTTGCTCTTGCTCGAATTACGGGTTCCAATGCTGATGAGGCTCGTGGTGCTTGCAAGAGATGTGACCGCGTTGGGCATCTTGCGTTTCAATGTAGAAACTTTTTGAGTATTAAGGATGATAATAAGGAGATAGACCAAGAAGCAGTCCAGGCAACAATTCTGTCTGGATTGGAAAGGATTAAGAGCAATGGAACAATTGCTGCTGCCAAAAAAGAGGAGAGCGAGGAAGAAGAGACAGAAACTTCAGATTCTGAGGTGGATTCAGAGATTGAGAGGATAATCGCAGAAGGATACGGTAAGAAGAGCAGTAGTAAGAGGATATCATCGAGGAAGAAGGACGTTTCCGATGAAGATGGATCGGATTCTGATTCTGGAGGGAGGAAGAAAAGGGGAAGATCAAAGAAAAGGAGAAGCAAAAAGAGGGAGAGTACTGATTCGGAGGATGAAGATAAAGCTAAAAGGAAGAGGAAGAAAAGGGATAAAAGGAAGAAGAGAGATGACTCCTCTGAAGAAGAAGAGGAAGAAAAGCGGCACCGCCACAAGAGGAAGAGTAGGAAGGAGAAAAGGAGAAGAAGAAGCCATAGATATTCTGATGAAACCGACTCAGATGCCTCTAGGGACTCTGGCAGAAGGCGTAGGCAAAAGAGCAGGAAAGCAGCTTCGACATCTGATTCCGATATGAGCAACAACTCTGATGATTCGAGGATTGGAAGGAGCGCAAAGCGTACGGAGAAGAGGGGCAAGAAGCACCATCATTAAGAAGATGAATAAGGTTTTTCTATTAGAGTTCATGCTTCAAATATTATTCAAGTAAACATTACATGTTTGGAGTTCCTTAACAAGAAATGGAGGTGCTATTTCACCTTTGCTTTATATTTTATGTTAAAAAAGATAATTGCTTGCTATATATTTGTATGTGGGTGCCTGCTTATGGGAACAGGACAAGTGAAACTATTTCAAAGCATATGAAAAATTTCACAAATTTTGTTTAAATGAATTGTCTAAAAATCTTACCTTTCTCATTCTTTTTGTAAGAGTTTTCCTGATATTTGAGCATAAATTGATGTGATGATTTCATGCAGTTTCAACAATTGTTCTCCTTCTTGGACAAATTCTTATATTTTTTGAATCATTAGCCCGATGATACAAAAAGGAAAGCATTATGCTATCTACAGATGTTAATTTTGAAGTGGTGGTGCAAAGTTTGCTTCTATCCATGTGTACAACCTCCTTAATTAGTTCCTCTTGAATTCCATTGTAGTGATTTGCTACCCAATCTATCTTGTTGATATTTTCTAGGAATTTAATAATTTAGAAGATAAGTTTTCAGCTCACCATGGTTATGTGTCAGAACTGGGTTCCTACATGGTAAAATGGAAGGACATGCATGGATATTGATGAATAATTCTATATCTTCTTTCAACTTTAGTAAGCAAACTGAAGCTGATGAGTCCAAACTTACTTGGTTCTAGCATATTGAAGCAGAAACTTTATTTTGAAAACCATAAGTAAGATGCTAGTTAGTGCAAAGTATAGCTGGATGAGGTTTGTCGAGTGTGAAAACTGTGTTAGTGTGGTTGCAGGGACATATGTTGATGAGAAATGCCACGATAATCTTAGTCACAAGTGTCTTTTCAATATTCAAACTTCATCCAAATTTCTATTACATGTATTCTTATTTGTATCAGAATCACCATCTAAGTAAATTGTTGCATGTGTGATGTTGCCATGTGCTCATTGTGTAGTGGAGGTTTCAATCACCTGATAAATTTCTCACCACAAAGTGATTGATTTGCTGGGTCTTCATTTATCATGTAGATGTCATAATTACAAGGTTTCCTCTTACTGATTTATTTGCATAGAGCTGAGCTTGCCTGGCAAGAATGTCCAGTTTGCTTGAAAAACCACAGTTGCGGTTTGCCACAGCTTAACCTGATTTACCAGTTCCTCTAATTCCAAAATTGCTTTATCCATCTGAGTTATATTTTATTTGGTTTTAGACAAAAAGCAAGTTTAAAATCAGTAAACGATTATCTTACTAACAAAACGTTCCCAACTGATAATTTTGATTATCTTGATATGCATTTCCATTAAACTGTAAGATGCACGAGTGGTAATTATAAGCCTTCTTGTTAGGGCAAATCCTCATTTTGGTAAACAACCAGTAGGTTAGTCTATTATATTGTGGTTTAATAAAGGCAAGAATTGAATATATACTAGGTTTTATTTGTTAAAGCAGGATGGTTCGTAATCCTATGCATAATACTATTATTTGGATTAGGGGAAAAAACCAAAGCACATAGGGATATTATAAATTTTATCTATTTTGATTGATTCCATGGATTTGATAATCATCAAAACAACGAAGTAGTTGATACTGATTGTTTCAAAATAATTTTTTCTCTCAATTAACATATTCTCTGGCATGGCAAATTTTGATCCAATCAAATTTGCTTATAAAAATATGATTCGGTGTATCAATGATTTATATTGATCCGATTCATTTAATTTACAAAATAATCTGATCTAACATATTATATGATATTATAATTCAATTTGTTTTATTATCCACTGGTAATCCATAATCCGTTTATTTTATTTTCTTTGTAATTTTATATTTTTTTTATTAAATGTGAATATAAAAACATGATTTTTATATATTAGTTATACATAATTTTCATTATTTTAAAAAGATAAAAAATAATATTATAAAATTTAATTTATTTATGATTCCTTTAATAGTAATTCATTTATATTAATATCCAATTCGGTGTGATTTAATTTATTTATTATCTGTAAAATTTTAAATAATTTAATTAGTTATGATATGACTCCATCCGTTTGATTATTTTGCCACCTGTGTTCTCCAGCATAATAAAATATTAATTAGAACAAACAAAGAAATCCGATATTCCCAATGGAAAGAAGGAAAAAAAAACCTTGTTGGGTTAACATGGCGGCCCAAACAAATATAAAACCAATCCAAAGCCCCTCAAAACAAAGCCCAATAGAAACCTCTTATCTGCATTTCCAAGATCCTCCAGCACCATCGCCATGGCACAAACAAACCCTAAACAACTTACCATACCTTCTCAAATAAAATAAAAAATATTTTACTGGAGAAACATTAAAAATGGTTTATTTATATTTTGCCAAAAAGATAATAGGGACATATTATTATTATTATTATTATTATTATTATTATTATACAAATAATAAAGTGGGTCCCCCTACGTGTTTAGGCATAGCCAATCCGAAAAATTCTCGGCGTGGGCGCAGGTGACCCAAGCAAAGAGCCATAGCCTCATTCTCTTGTTCCGTTCACCCATTATCTGCCCACCGACCCTGTGTTGCACAGCACCTTTACGCTCACTCTCCCTCTGTTTTTTTTTTTAACTTCCTTATAATTTATAAATAATATTTATTTTTACCTTTTTCATTCTATATTTTCCTATTTTCACAATATTAATATTTTTATATTTTCTTATTTTTATTAATTTCTTATTTTTTTTTTCACAGAGGACGAGAGAAGTAGAATAGGAGTAAGCAGGCAAACAAGCCAATCTCTCTCTAATCGTTTCAATATATATCTTCTTCTCAAGCTGTATCTTCTCATAAATAGAAGAAAAATATAAGTGTGTATTGACAAAAATAAAAAAATAAAATAAAATGAAAAATCGATTAATTTTAATTAAATTTAATTGAAATGTTAACAGCATTAAAAAAATTTTCCCTTTTGGGCTCCGCCTTTGGTCACTTCTTCTTTTCTCCCTTTTGCTGCTTCTTGGACCTCTTTCTCTCTCTCGTCTCTCCCTCTCTCTATAATCTCATAGCTTGCCCATAATCCATTTAACAAAGCTCAGGTTTGTATCTTCATTCGATCTATACTTGTCGTTTCCAATTCTCTTTTATATTTCTTTTTATCTGTTTTTTGTTATTCTCTGGGTTCTTAGGGTTTGATTTTGATCGGGGTTTTGGAGATTTGTTGTGAATTCGATCTTAAGTTTTTGGCCTCAGATTGTCCAGGTTTTCTTATTAACGTGCTTCTAATGCTATAGGGTATATGAGATGGCTTTATTTTTTTTGGGTTCTAATTTCTTTTGCTGTTTTGTAGTTAATTTGATATATTTTAGCTCGAGTTTTATTAAGTTTTATTGGAATATTAGGGTTTATTACTAATTGGTTTTTGTTTGGTGAGTTTTTGAATTCGAGGATTGTATGTTGGGTTTGTTTGAATGCCGGGAAATATTGGGATTCAGAAGTATAGAGTTGAGATGAATACGCGCTGGGTATTTTGATGTTTGGGAATTGAAGTCTTCAAGGGAGATGGTTTAGGAATCGGTTAACCTGAGGTTCAGGCTTTAGTTACATCTCAATTGATGGATGATGTCAAAATTTATTTTACCCCGTTATTGTACGTTTCTCAGCAGCCAAACAGATTTTTTTTTTCTATGAACACTCTTTGATGCAACGTATTTTTCTTCCTGGATTAATCTCTCTTTCTTTCTCAGTTTTTTATTTTTTATTTATTTTTGGTGTCAAGGATCGGTGCGAATATATTACCTTATGATGCATATAACTTTTACTGTCATTCAGAGTCAGATTGAAGAGCTAATTTTGACTGACCTTTTAGTGGTGCAAAACACATAAAATACTTCTAGACAATCAAATTGAGGCATCAGGGCTAAATTTGTTCATTCGTTTACTAGGTCTTCTTGTTATAAAGTGAGCGGAGTTGAAGGATTGTGGGGGAAGGAGTTTTGGAGTGGAAAATGGCTGGGATTGCGTGTGAGGAAGCTGGAGTTGGAAGGTCTACAGAAGGGATTTCGAGTGGGCAGCGATGCCAATCAGGTGAAGCGTTAGCAGAATGGCGGTCTTCTGAGCAGGTGGAAAATGGAACCCCATCAACTTCACCCCCTTATTGGGACACTGATGATGAGGATGATGGAGGTATGCAATTTGAGTCACTAAAATGACTAATGTTTTGGCTTTTTGATTGAATAGGTTTGCTCTTTCTAATCACCGATCACGTTGAGGCTCTGGGGATGTTGGAGATTGGGTGATGCCAACTTTTGTGGTTAAACCTACTTTGGAGACACTAGCGTGATTAAAAAAAATCCTTTTTAAACCTTCTGTGGAGATGTTGGGGTGATAAAAGAAAAAAAAAAGCTGTCTTTTTCTTATTACTTTTTCTAAAGAGTGTTATTATCAAAAAATGTGGCCATTCAAAACCCAAACAGTGAACTTCTTTTTGTTTCAGTTCAAACCTGGGGATGCTTCTTCTTTGCAGGAGATAGGTGCATTTACCAAAATATTTTTGCGGACAACATTTTGCCCTTCTACCAATTTTTAAGAAAATTTAATTGAGAAATGGGGAATTTGTCATTCATTTAAATGGTTTCACATGGTTATGGAGATATCGGATGCAGCTGGAGTTCCTTTATTGAAGTTAGGATTTACATTTATGGTTGTAGTTTATGGCAATTATTATTTATAATGTTATAAATTTAAATATATTGGGCCCCGTTTCTGAACAAGTTGCATTATTGATTCTTGAACTCTGTATGCTACTGGTCTAGAATCTAAAGCTTGTTATACTGATGTCCTCTTTTGTTGTGTTTCTTTTTTCATTTTTGTTGAGAATCAAAACAACTTCATTCGTTTTCCTTGAACCTGCATTCATATATATATATTTTTTAAAAGGATGTTCAATTGCAACAAATTGATGAAAGAAAGGGCATTTGCATTTATATTGATTTCTGTGCTTTTCTTTCATGATATCATAATCCCGCATATGCAGACTTAAAAATATTCGTCGTAGTTATGCTTCTTGCATTTTGAATGAAATTTTTTCACTTTAAATATTTTCAACCATTGTGGCTACATCTTTCATGTTACACTTGTTGCATCAAGCATCAAGATCAGGGCATTGATTATAGCTGTTTACTATGTTTGGATTGAGTTTTAGTTGAGTTGTATAGCTCTATCGGGCTTCATCTGAAATAAGTCGAAATGTGTGCACTTTGTATATGTAGTTGCACACAAGTCTCTGACCTAATTTGTTTCTTATTTTTCTGCAGGTATATGGTCAAATATTTCATCTTATTTTGTGATTACATTTATTGTTCATTTCCCAGTTGCATAAACTGATTTGTGATTGATTTTGATGATCTGTTCATTATAGGGCCAAAACCTTCTGAGTTATATGGAAAATATACATGGAAAATTGAGAAATTTTCGCAGATTAGCAAAAGAGAACTTCGTAGTAATGCTTTTGAGGTTGGCGGCTATAAATGGTATGAGACTTTGCATTTAATTGTTTTTTTCATGCTTTCTTTTAAACTTTGTTTAGAAATGAAGCTATTATTCTAAGACAGTACATTCTTCAACATTTTTCTTTAAAAGTTATATTGTGGACCTTTGTATGCACAGTTATGTGATGATGGATAGATATGCATTTTCATTTTAGCTTATATGCATATATTTTAGCTTACACGCTATGTCAGGACATTATTTTGGAAATAAGTGCCTTCTCAAACTGTTCCTTCAAAAAACTGAAGCATTTCACCATTGTATGATTGCCAGTGGAACAGAAGTGAAATAACTTCACCATATGTTGATCAATGGGATCAGGTTTTCATCAAAAGCTGTGGAAATTTGGTTAGCTTCATTCAGGATAAATAAAAAGTATGAGAACTCCAATTTCAAGTGTTTATGTGTTTCTTATTTTGACAACTGCACTAGTATAGCATGCTATGGGTGTTTACTTCTATGGCCACCTTCCATATAATTGAGTATCAGACATTGATCAGTTTTTCCTGCATTTTACTGGTTATAGACAAACATATATAAGCTGCATGATGAAAATCACGGCATGAAAAAATGCTTCTTTAGTTCTGATTCAAGCCTTTTTGCTTTGGTTGACAGGTATATATTAATCTATCCCCAAGGTTGTGATGTTTGCAATCATCTATCTTTGTTTCTTTGTGTTGCCAACCATGACAAGCTTCTTCCAGGTTTGTTATTAATATTAAATTGGAAGTTAAATTTTGATTGATGATCATTGTTCTTTATTCTGTGGTGATATATAATAATTTTTCTTTTTTATTTATTTATTAATTTTTTCTGAACTAGGTTGGAGCCATTTTGCACAGTTCACAATAGCTGTGGTTAACAAAGATCCCAAAAAATCAAAATATTCAGGTTAGTTGGTTAGATAATAGTTTTATTAATTAATGCAGTTCTTGATTGTTGGACTAAATGGAAATTGTACAGATACATTGCACCGGTTCTGGAAGAAGGAGCATGATTGGGGTTGGAAAAAATTTATGGAATTATCGAAAGTGTCAGATGGATTTTTAGATGCTGCTGACACCCTTATTATAAAGGCCCAAGTGCAGGTCATCAGGTATCTGATAATTCACATATTTCCTTGTCATGTGATAATGGAAGACTTTGAAATAAAATTTCAACAGAATGCAGTCACCTACTTGCGATTATGTCGGTTGAGACTTATGATTAATGATTTTTATCTTGTATTTAGGGAGAGAGCGGATCGACCTTTTCGTTGCCTTGATTGTCAGTATAGGAGGGAACTTGTTAGAGTGTATTTGACAAATGTAGAACAGATTTGTCGGCGTTTTGTGGAAGAGAGGAGGAGCAAGCTGGGGAGGTTATTAGAAGACAAAAATAGATGGAAAAGGTATCGAATCTTTGAATTTTTGAATCTGTTCAACCACCTAAAACATTTCAATAGTGACTATTTGTTCCAAATATTGAACATGAAATTTAGCAATAGTTATGCTGCATCTGTAGTTAATCTATAATATTATCTTATACTTTTTATGACCACGGTTTGAAACTTTGGCTGTGGTTAGGAGCACCCTGACTTTTTATATTTATGGAGTCAAATTTTGAGCCTGCCTTGATGAGTCTGTTGCTTCACACATGATTTCTTCCCTTTATCAGTTCATTTTCATGATATTGTAGCCCATTATGCTCATTGCTCCGTTTTTTATTTGGTTTTTGATTATATGACATGGGTAATTGCACTTTGGCAGCTTTAATGATTTCTGGAAAGGAATGGATCAAAATGCCCGTCGACACATGTCTAGGGAGAAAACAGATGTAATTCTGAAAGTAGTTGTGAAGCATTTCTTTATAGAGAAGGAAGTCACGTCTACTTTGGTGATGGATTCCTTGTATAGTGGACTGAAGGCCCTTGAAGGCCAAAATATGAGCATGAAGGAGAGGACAAAATTGTCAGATGCCGAACAAATACCAGATCCAATTGTTTGTGTAGAGAAAGATGTGTTTGTATTGGTGGATGATGTGCTAAAACTACTAGAGAGAGCTGCCTTGGAACCATTGCCTCCAAAAGACGAAAAGGGCCCACAGAATCGCACAAAGGTGGGTTTAGATTCTGAACACTAGCTTTCTCTGTATTCAAGGGTAAATATTGGTTGATCATTGCTGAACTTGTCAGCAACACATATTAATGTCCTCAGTTTTCAATGTCTTTATTTCTTCTTCTTTTGTTTTTTTAAATAAAACCATTAGATTTCTCATGTCAATAGCGTTCTTTTCCTTAGAATCTGGTGAACTGTTGACTGGAAAAGGACTTTAACTCTAGTAGCTTAATTTTTTATTTTATTTTATTTTTTTCCACTAAGCAAGTGTGGTCCATATGTTTCCTTTTAGTGAAATTGTGAAAGTTCTGTTACTTTTTTGCCTTCTCTCTCTTGAAGAAAGAAAAGCCATATGATGGGTGAAGAAGAGAGTGTGGCCAAATGTTCATATTAAAATAAAAAATTTCTTACATGCCTCCACTTCTTAAAACAAGTTAATGAATTCTAAGATAGCCTCCTTCATATTCTAAGGGATATTGTCCTATTGTTGGTATTAGCACAGAAATGTCGCAATTCATGAAAGACAAGTTGAAGTTTAAGGAATTTAATTTGGTTACCACCTTAATTGTTGAATTACCTATTGGCTATCTCGCAAATTGGTTATTGTTGTTGTTCACTCTTAGAAACTTTTGGTTTAAATTGTCAGGCTTAAGCTTTATCCCAGAAGTGTGTTGTAATGATCTTTGCTAGCAACATTTTTTTTTTTTGCATGGGATCAAACTGATTTATCGAGAACAAAATATAAGGTGTGGAATGTATTTCATTTCACTGGCAGCAGCAAGGGGAGTTTCTCCTACTTGGCTATATGTTGGTTTTCGAGTTGTAGTGTTGCTGTTGTTTTAGAGGTGAAGTTTGGTATTAGAATGCGTGGGGCATTGTTCCTTCCTGTACTTTGTGGCATGGACATCCTTCTTAGTTTAAGCAAATTGTATTTTTCTAATATGTTTGGTAGCCAATTAGAGCACTCAACTAAAAATGCATGAGTAACCAATTCCATTGCTCTGTTGATTATATCGTATTGAAGTTAACAATAATTTAGATGATTGCCAGGATGAATGAAAACAACTCTTGATAATGGATATTTTGACATCCTAGCCCTTGTT
>JBBPFJ010000026.1:196518-223511 GCA_037975025.1 Excoecaria agallocha
GGATAACGGAAACAGAAGATATCCAAAGATATCAAAATAGAAGATATCCGAAGATATCAAATCAGAAGATATCCGAAGATATCAAATTAGAAGATATCCGAAGATATCAAACCAGAAGATCCCAACAGGATCAAACACTGGTTCAGTACAGACATTCAGAAGTCCACGAAGGACAAAGACCCAATCGAGGTCATCAGAAGCAGTTGCAATATCCCTATAGGCGCCTATTCTATCAACGACTGAACTATGACTGCAGGCTAACAGATACATAACTTCCTTTCCAAAAGCCTTAAATATCATTTAGGCAAAACATGGCCTGACACAGCCAATATCGGTGTATTTGTATACACATATAAAAATTAAATATCCAGAAGCATTTATCCAACTCTAAATCGTGCCAATACAAGGTTAAAAACATCGAATCATGCACAAAATGCATTAAAATTACTAATTTATAGAAATAAAAAACTTTACATATTGCAATCATGGAGGAATCTATCACTTTAACCATGCCTTTTAACATGCTCTTTGATCCAGATTTATATCTCTTTACGAACTTTAATTATGCCAAATAGCCAACATAAATTTTAAACATGTTAAAATCGCATCAAATAATCACATAGTTATACAAGATAATTTATAGAGAGAGAAAGCCTAAAAAAGCCTAAAATATCATATAAAGGATGTACCTTTCTTTAGTGCATAATATACATATGTGTAATTCATATAATGCTTTTATACAATTTCTCTTGTAAATAATCACATGAAAGGTTACACAGTCTGATATAACATTTCCTGTATACTTTTCAACATGATTTTCATAAATAAACAATAGGTTACTGTAGTTATGTACTTTAAATACACCAACCGAAGGCACATGTTCATAACCACACTATTTCAATTTAGAAACAATACATACTCATTTATACTTTAACATATGACATGCCTCATTTTCAATACTTTACAATAGTCTCATCACCTAAACGTCAAGTTATATCATGTTTCTTCCTGCTATCATACTTCACATTAGCATTATCCTTGTAGCCATACATTTAACACACATATATGATATATAATTGTTTTTCATGCTAACTCAATTAAGTAAATAATAATATATTTTATTTCTCACTTGTCATATACAAGCTTCATCAATTAATTATGCTCATTGCTTTATAAAATGAGGTTATCTTATATTTCATGTACATTTCTTTCTTAATTAATTGTTCCAAAACCTGCATTAGAAATTTAAAGACGTGTTGGGTGTATCTCACGAAATCATACTTACTCGAGCGCTATAATATAGTACTTATAAAAACATACACATATAAGTTACACCTGTATGAAAATATTACTTAAGCATGTTCAACACAGCATGGAAGCGTACCTTTATGATCCATTAAGGCTATCTTCCATGTCCCATTGTACTTACTTACATCATCTCCCATTCAAACTCAATTAATATAGTTACCCAAGTCAATTAAATCATCAACATACTATAATTAATGATATCGTGTCTCAATATTAAGCATACGCTAAATAAGCATCTAGACAATATCATTTACATATATATATAATAATATATATACACACACAATTTTACGAACTCATGTCCTTTAGGGATAGGTTTACAATTATGCCATAATGTAAATATTTATACCTATACGATTACATATACATTTAATGTCCATAATTATTTATGTTAACTTCGCAACCAACAAGTTTAAGTCATTTTAAGTCCCATAATCACTATACCCCTTCTATTATTATTATTTGTTCCTTATCTTCATAAATCAATGCTTAACACTTTTCATTTTTGACGTAATCATATCATAAATATAATTTAACTTGTTGTTTAAGTAAGTTATAGGATAATATCTTACATTAACTCTCTCTAATTCTCTTTTATAGTCTATTAAATCTCAATGAGATTCAATTATGTATTTTCTTTGTAATAATGTTACAGTGGAGTTCCTTCAAGTTTCTTTATATACATGTATTTTAGTCTGAATGTTATTTATGAAACAATCATTATCTAGATTATATTCTCAGAATTATTTTTGGGATCGTTTAACAAGACAAAATTTCTTAACATTTTAACAAATATGAACCAATCTAGATTTTGCCTATAATGCAATTGATTAATGAATTAACTTTAATCAATTAATGCTAATTCTTGGTTTTGAACCTAGATTTGCTTGAAAAAGCTTCTAGTAAGTGTAGAGGCTCATCGCACACTCGGACTACAGATTTAGAGCATGTGATAGAAATTGAAATTTTTAACATTATTTTCTACTTTAAAAAATTGTATAACAACTCATTTAATTCTGCATCAGAAATGAAATGGTTTCATATTCCATATTATTGCTATGCTTAAATCAAGTTATCATATAATGAACTTTTCATCTTTACTGGGACAAAGCCTCAAAGTGAACCTTTTACTCCAGTAAGAAGTTCCATTAACGAAAATTGAAACTAAAGCCTCAAAAGACTACTCATTAATTCAGGAAGAGCTATTAGCCATATAAATTGCTATAAATTTTCCCTTTGTCACCAAAACCATTTCTCCATCCTAAAATTTATCACTATCACCCTTACCACAATTACTGCAAAAATTTCCTTTAACATATACATCTCCTCACAATACCATCATTTGACATAAGCTCACAAGACATGTATTAATACATTTATAAATGCTAAATTATACATTCTTGCATAAAATTAGGGAGCAATTCTCAAGAAAATTAGTTCCCACACCGTAGAATTGAAGCCCAGAATGCCTCCTCTATTTCTGCCTGTTCGGAGCCTCTTCGGAGACTCGTTGGAGCCTCGCGCCTGAAGCCAGAGTTGCCGGTGGATTCTCGGTGGTCTTCACGTGCCCCAAGGCATTGCTGTTTGGCCAAAAAATTGCCTGAAACAGCCAACTGCCTCTCGCTTTGATCTACTCTTCGCCGGCAAGTGGGGAAAATTGGCGGGCATCGAAAGATCCGCCTCATCGCAGGGATCTTTTCGGGTGTTGTCATGATTCCAAGCACTGTCGTCGATCACTGAAAAGAGGAGAAAATCGATCCGATCAAAGGGAAGAAAAAAATGCGAATCGAGAGCTGCCGCCGCTGCCGGAGGAAGGAATCAGCAAGGAGACGATGGTAGTGGCCGAAGTGGTGGCAGCCGTACCGATCGCCGGCCAAAGCGCCGCTGATCGGTGGCAGCACCTCCCCTCCGCCCTCTCATTCTCTTCCCCAATTCCCCTCTTCCTTCCTCCTCTCTTCTTCTTTTTTCTTCTTTCTTCTTTTTTTTTTTAAAGGCAACTTTGGGTCTTATGACAAAACTGACCCCACTAGCCCTTTAAAGACATATATTACCTTTAGCCTCCACTAACTCCATTTTTAACATAATTTATTCCCCAAATCTTAACCTTGACCAAATTATTAAGTCACTAATTTACTTTACTATCATCCAAAAATACACATTACTACTAGGGCCACTATTGGGGCCTTACAAAACACCTCCTTCATGCCGCCAAAACCACCTTGTCTTAGCCCGATCCTTCCTTTCTTCACACTAAACCTTCCACCTATTCTAAGGCTAAAGCTCACTCCCATTGGCAAAATGCCATGAAGGAAGAATATAAAGCACTTTTGTCAACCAATACCTGGAGCCTTGTTCCGTGTCCTTCTCATGCCAATATTGTTGGCAACAAATGGGTATACCGCATTAAGTGCCGTCCTGATGGCTCGGTTGAGCGTTATAAAGCTCGGTTGGTTGCTAAGGGCTTCTATCAACAAGCTAACATAGACTACAAGGAGACTTTTAGTCCAGTTGTAAAGGCCACTACCATTCGCACTGCTTGCCTATGTTATTACTCAAGGCTGGCCTATTAAACAACTAGATGTGTTGAATGCTTTCTTACATGGTTTCTTGGATGTTCCTATTTACATGGATCATCCATGTGGCTTTATTGATCCTAATCAACCTGACTATGTTTTCAAATTACACAAGTCCCTCTATGGGCTCAAGCAGGCCCCTCGAGCATGGTTCGACAGACTTAAGCACTTCCTTTGGAGTATCAGCTTTGTTCCTTCCAAAGCTGATAATTCTCTATTTATTTGTTGCACTCATGATGCTTGCCTTTTTCTTCTTATTTATGTAGATGATATCCTTATTACTGGCAGTTCGGTTCATGCTGTTACTGGTGTTATTATCAAGTTACAATCTGAATTTCCAGTCAAGGACCTTGGGGACTTATCTTATTTTCTGGGCATTGAAGCAGTTCGGTCACCTCAGGGCATCTTTCTTATTCAGCACAAGTATTTGAGTGACCTTCTTAACTCTCATGGCTTTCGTAATGTTAAAGGCTGTCTCACTCCCATTGCCACATCTCCACCATTGCACAAGTCTGATGGTCTTGCTCTTCTCGATGGAAAACAGTATAGAAAAATCCTTAGGCCTCTGCAATATGCAACAACAACTAGGCTTGACATTTGTTTTGCTGTCAACAAGCCGTGTCAATACATGCACTCTCCTACTGAGACTCACTGGAAGGCCTTGAAGCGGTTGCTCCGCTATATTGCTCACACTGTCGACTTTGGCATTTTTCTTCGTTCTGACTCCTCTCTTGCCTTGCAGTGCTTCTCTAACAGTGACTGGGGTGGAGATCAGGATGACTGTCGTTCTACAAATGGCTTTGTTGTCTACCTTGGCAAGAATATTATCTCTTGGGTTGCAAAGAAACAACCGACAGTTGCACGCTCCTCTACTGAGAGCGAATACAAATCACTGGCTAATGGTACTGCTGAACTCGTGTGGATTCAATCCTTACTAGGAGAGCTTGGTATTTCTTCGCCAACTCCTACACTTTGGTGTGATAATATAGGAGCTATTTATCTGTCTCAAAATCCAGTCTTTCATGCCAGGACAAAACACATTGAACTTGATTTTCATTTTGTCCGTGAAAGAGTTGCAAGTGGACAACTACTTATCAAATTCTTAGCAACTGAAGATCAGATTGGAGATATATTTACCAAACCACTTCCTTCTCCTTGATTTTTATTCTTGCGTAACCAACTATATCTGCAATCTCAATCAGCATTGGTTTGATGGGGGCTATTAGACAATAACACATACTCTATATTTTATTATTTTATAACTCTTTGTATAGGTGGCTGCTGGAGTATCCTACTTCAGCTCCACTACATCCCATACATGTATTTATACTTTGTTCTCTGAGTAATACGACAGGAATCATTTCACTCACACCAAATATGAAGAGTATATTAACAACTAGCTTTCTCTTATTGTTTGGCATCTTACTCATTTCTAATTCCAAATGGAAATAATTTGAATTTTAATGCAAAAGGTTGTTTAATCTATGGAAGGAAATGAAAATCGAAATAATTTATTCAATAAACAAAGCTTAAATTTTGCTAAAAATCAATGCAAATTCACTCAAAATCGCACTCAAACCCAGCATGCAACGTATATACATATAAACTCACCTGACGATTAAGAGAACAGGAGTTGGAAATTTGAAGCCAAAATCATTACTCTTCTCCTTCAATTCTTCATCAAAATGTGCACCCAGTTATACAATTTACTCCAATCTCAACACTGTCTTATCTTCAACATATATAATTAATAAAAGAACCCTATACACCAACAATAGTTCTTGAAAAACCTATGTTGCCTGTAACATAAAATATTAATACCCTTTCCTATACATCAAGTTAATTAATTTCCCCTTATTATTGCACTCGGATATAGATGAATAAATACCCTACCGATCATGACCAAGCCGAAGCTCCAAATCCAATTCATCTTCTTTAGAAACATCCCCATTATCTTCTATATGATTTGACCCAATTTGCAAGCTCAAATTCGCACCGCACAGTTCTTCATTCGTATCCAGAGACTGATGATTTTGGATTCCATGATAATAACTATTATCAGATGGCTGAAAATAAATAGGAGGAAAATTCGTTTGAGTCTTTTGAACAGGATAATAATTCATGGATTCACTTGAAATTGGCACCGAATAATTAGGGTTCATGTGTGCTTCATTGGGTTTGGGCGAAATTGAAGAAGTTGTTGTGACTTGCTTGGCTTTGGCTCGATCTTTGCGATGTAAATTCATGTGGCCTCCTAAGGCCTGCGCGTTGGTGAATCCTCTCTTGCAGAAAGTGCACTCGTAGGAGCGTTTTGCGGTGGCGGGAACGGCGGTGGCTGTGGCGGTTGAATCTTCTTTGACTTGTTCTTGCCGATCATTTTCATCACTTGAAGTTTCTGAGCTTCCTTGCTTTCCTGAATCCATTATTACTACGAAGTTTCTTAAATTTTGATTAAAAGAAATAAGGGTTTATGGGAGAGATGGAAATAATTTAGAAGATATATAGAGAAGAAATTAAGGTAAGTGTAAGTAAAAAAAGAGAGAGAGAGAGACAAGTAGAAGACACACATAGGCAATTTCATTGTAAGTAATGTGTATTTGTACTTCGTAAATACACTTGGTTTGGCGTTTCCTACTTGGCTTTTCCCTTTTGGTCGGCTCTATGACAGATCCATGTAAATAATATATATATATATATATATATATATATATATATATATATATATATATATATATTTTCAGTAGCTATTAATAGCTGGTAATTAGAAAATTACTTGGGGCTTTAATTAATGTTTTGTAGAAATGTGATATTTAGCATTTTGGTAGTGTGAAATCTGATACATATACATCATATTTTATCTTTATTAAGCATGCATATGGTATGGTGTAATGTGATGAACATAAAATTCTTGCAATTAAAAAGTATATATATATGGTGATGGAAATGGTAAGAGGAAATTGTAGCAATTCAAAGCAAATTGTTACCGAAGCGCGTCTAATTTAATTTCTTTGAAAATTAATGATTTATATGGCAATTTTAAGTTAATTTGTTGAAAGTGGCTGTCATGGAATCATACTGAAAGTGGTTATCTTTTATGTTACAAAAATGTATGTTAAACTTATTCTTCTTTTCATTGTTCTTTATGTTAGAACTGTAATAATAATAATAATAATAATAATAATAATAATAATAATAATAATAATAATAATAATAATAATAATAATAATAATAATAATAATAATAATAATAATAATAATAATAATAGGCTTAGATTAACAGTCAATCGTGAGTGAGAGCTAAAATAAAAGCTTGGGTAGAGACAAACTAATAATAATAATAATAATAATAATAATAATAATAATAATAATAAATTATTATTATTATTATTATTATTATTATTATTATTATTATTATTATTAAATGGTATCACATTCTAATTTACACATAAAATTAAAGAGTATCTCTTGTAGTTGGTATGATTTATCAATTTGCTTTGAGATTTTATTTTTATATTTTAGTAGATAATAATAAATTTATGTATTTAAACACATGCATACTGGTATGAATTAAAAAGAAATACACATTCATCTAGTTCCACATATAGAAAATTGGTAAGTACATAGTTTTTAAGCATTAAGAAGTACACGAGCTTAAATAATAGCATGCAATTATATATTCATTACAAAACTGACAATTAATGCGAGTTACATAAAAGAAGCTAATTGTGTATTAAGCCCTAAATTTATATGTATAATTTTCTTAGATATTGAATTCACAAAAGAAATATGCAGTATGATTTTAGTGTATTTCAACAAGTCTTATTTGCATAATCCTCTTGAAGCAAGAAAATGGTCTGTTTACTATCTTGCACAAGATGAAACTTTTATGAAAAAGATGAGTAACAACAGTATATGTCAATTTCATTATTTTTCATAGCCTCCATTAAAAAATAATAGTCTCATTTTTCTTTTTAGTATGTCTCAAAATATAATTCATTTTGTTATTTATTATTTTATCGCCCATAATACCCTTAATTAAAATTTTAATAATCACTTTTTATTTAATTATTTATGCTATTTTTAGATAAAACTTTAAATAAGATGATAATTAATACCTAACTTTATATTTGTAGTCTAATTGGAGATACACCGACGATAAAGTTGGTCCTAATACAGTGAAAATTTTTGGATTCAATCACTCAGTTCTCCATTTCCCGATCAAAAGAATATAATTTTATCTCTCTCTAGTTATATACTTCACTTAAGGTCAATTTGATTCACGGCAATTTATTATACAAATATTAGTCATGTATGATATAAATGAATGGGACAGACTTGTTCTTGATTACCTTTAAATGACTTAATTGCTTATTTCATCTAAAAAGGGAAGTTCTCTTTGATGTGGAGGCAATACTAACGTCCTATTCATCTAAGCTCAAGCCAAACAACCTACCGTAATCAGTACTCTGATAAGCAGCAATGAAAGAAAAAGAAGAAAAGGAGCAGTTCAAAATGAATAAATTGATGTAACTTAGTGCTTAATTTTATTGGGAAATCTCTAACATACCATATGTCTTTTAGTGTCCTACTTAGCTGTTTTCTGCTTCCTTTTGGACACAGAAAGACGGCCACAAAACGCGTTCTGTTTTATCACTGCAATTTTTGACTTTGTCCATTTTCTTTTTATTTTTCATGTTTAGTCTGTGAGAATTAATTTTCGATTGAATTTATTAATGTAATTATTGATTGTTGTGTTCATATAGACAAACAATGCTGGACAAATGGAAGAAGGGCGTCAATGACAACAATGTGAGTGCTGTAAAACTCCTTGATTAGTGCCAGTTCATTACTCTTAATTTGCTGCTTAAATAATTTGACCTTCTTCAGACTCCTTGTTCTTGTGTTTCTTGAAGTTTTCCTGGAAAACCCTATTGGATAAAAAAAAAATAATCTTGAAATTAACTGGAATTTGGCTGGAATCATCGTCTGCTTTAGGGTCAAAGCAAGGACTTCATCCAAAATTTTAACCCTAGAGAGGTCCATATCACACTCATATATGTTTTATGATTAATTAATCAATTAATAAACTGAAATTGATATATATATATATATATATATATATATATATATATATATATAAACTGGAATTGAGATGAGTATTAATTGGCTATCTTGGTCAAATGTCAAAATTTAGGTGGCCTAGTTGAACAGAAACTTTGCAGGAATTTTCAAGTTTAGCAATCTCGTACTTAGCTCCTACAACAATATTAACCTATCAATGCCAAATGCTACAAAATCCTTCACATTTTTATAAGATTAATACAAATTTTAATGTAAAAGAAAAAGTATATGAATCCTTTTCATATCTATTGATAGAAGTATCCGCGTAGATTATATGTATATATTGTTCACATCCTTATTTAGTTTTTATGTGTTAAAAATAATTAATTAATGATTTTAGAAAATAAGAGAATGTTTTTAATTAAATGTATGCAGTAACATAGCCATTAGTAGAAGTGCCACATCAGAATTATGATGAGGTTCTTTCCAATATTAAGTCCTAAAATTTATCTCTTTCTAAACTTCTAATATTACTGTAGTGTTTAATTACAGTAATTATAATTTTTATTTCATTTTTTTTAATATTATACAACTTTTGTTCATTAATTAAGGTATGAGAACCATTATACCTGTTCAAAAAATTCCACAATTTCTGCTTATAAAACTTGTACTACTATTCTTATGTAGAAATTATACTAAGTATTGAACTATGGGCCTTGCTCATTAGGCTTTAGGGATGTGAATAAGTTTCTATTTCAAGTATAGGGATACATAAACTTCAAATCATGACGAATAATTTCTTTAAATAATGGTAACTAAATGCAATTTTCCTTAATTAGAATTTTATGATGCTTAAGCCCATATTAAGCCCTTCACAGGATCAGGTGGGCTAGCTAAGACAGATTTTTATTAGAATCAATAATTGGGCTTAGGACTAGTTTTGCAGTGCATGTCTCAGCAGAGACTATACAAAATAATGTAACTTTATTTCTCTCCCTCTCTATATATATATTAAGTTTATATTATCGAAAAACAAAATCCTTAAAATTGAAAATTATGAATACTATATGTGGAGAGAAATGGAGAGGAAATCCTCAACTGGGCGCCGCTTGATTGGGTTGTAATTTGTGAAAAATGCAAGTATATTATGGGACCATTTATTCCGTACTAATTTACGGAATTAACAATCATAATCCATACATGTGGTTTATTAATCATTAATCTGAACCCTTGTCGTATTCTCCACTTTGTGTGAACTGCAAACTAAACCATACATGGATTCAATTGCAGTAATTTTTTTTTCACCTATAAACTTTTCACATCCCTTAAAAAAAACTAATAAAACTCATGGGAAAAGGTAATATTTCTCTCAAGAACTGGTGGAATATGTAACACCCTATATCCGCTCAGTTAAAGACTCGAATACAGGATGTCACACACGGATTTAGATTCCTTTAATGCGGGTCAAAACAAACCACTGTTTAAAGATTTGATCATTTATCAAATTTCTATTCATTTTTTTGTAAAAATATTGGCAGAATTTTCCCTAAAATTCATGAAACCTTCTGAAAAGAATGTATCTCAAATACTTCTATCCAAGTTAATTCCATTATCCAACCTCCATTCAAACTCCAATACACATAATCATTACTCTTCCTCAGATAATTCATGAGTCGAATTAACAGAATCATACACATCCCACTTAGCTATGATATTCTTACTTTAATTTACAATAATAATATTCATAGATATTTATATGATATTTAGGCCTCAAAAATATAATGTACATGGCACATAATCTTAAAGATAACAAAAAGAAATAAGTGGAGCATCCACCTCAGAATCTTGTAACCTTTCTGTTGTGACTCAAGATATCCTGTAAATCCACTTCACTATCTCCAAACCTACGCGCGGAGTAAAACCACGCGCTAAGCATTTTGCTTATTGGTGTTCAAACAATTCTATTTTTTCACTAGATATAGAATATAAGTTAAAATATGCTTAGCGTTTTACAAATCATCAAAACACCACAGTTATCACTTATTTCAAAATATAAAAACAATCAATCCATCACAAGGAATTTAAATTATATAACCCATGAACCTATCAAACATAAATATATATTTTACTTTTAACAAATAGAACATAAATCCATTTACAGGAAATTTAGGCAACATAAAAGCAATAAATCCATCATATGAAATTCAACTTTATACAACTTACATAAATTATCAAATATGAATATTTGTATTTACTTTTAACAGAAAAGTCATAAATCCTTTGCAAGAGATTTAGGCACATATAATTCACTTATAGATTAAGGTTTAATTAAAATTATAGTCCAAAGAGGTAGCTAGGCACTTATTTTCAATTTAAAAGTGGCTTCACATGTCTGCTTTTGAGATCATGCCGGAGCACTAGTCAATATTATCCTCCTTGGGCGTTACATGTCTGCTTTAAAGATCATGCCGACCCCTCAAGGTTTTGTTTTGCACAGCAGCAAACGCGTCTTTCAGTGCCTCCACATGTCTGCTTTTGAGATCATGCCAGAGTACTAGTCAATATTGTCCTCTTTGGGCGTCTCATGTCTGCTTTAGAGATCATGCCGACCCCTCAAGGTTTTCATACCATCAATTTAATGTAATACATTTATTATACATTTAAATACATACATATATATATACATATATTTATATACATACATATGTGGACCGAGAACAAACCACTCGTCAATTCAATATTGTCCTCCTTGGGCGTCACATGTCTGCTTTAGAGATCATACCGACCCTTCAAGGTTTTGTTTTGCATAGCGACAAACGCGTCTTCCAGTGCCTCCACATGTCTGCTTTTGAGATCATGTCGGAACACTAGTCAATATTGTCCTCTTTAGGCGTCACATGTCTGCTTTAGAGATCATGCCGACCCCTCAAGGTTTTCATACTATCCATTTAATGTAATACATTTATTATACATTTAAATACATATATATATATATATATATATATACATATATTTATATACATATATATGTGGACCGAGAACAAACCGCTCGTCAATATTTAACTAATTTATTTATAATACAAGTATTATTAAGTCCTAACTTATTCGTTAAAACTATAACTTGCATAATAGGGGTTATCTGGTAGCTTTGAAATTTTCAGTTCTTATAATTCAATTGAATTACTTCATACTACTATTACTATTTAATACTAAAAAAATTGCATATATGACTTTGGCTCATATGAAGATCTTACTTGACCTATCTCAATTTTACATATGTAATTTCTTTTATTTACTCCTTTGTAATTAAATTCCGTTTAATTTAATTAAATAAGCTCATAGCGTTGATTTGATACTTAAATAATAACATTATTTTTTTAAATATCTTACGTCATTAATCCTAAACATATACTTACATAATTTACAATTTGAAAGAAAATAAGAGGCATGAACACATATCAAAATTAGCGTCAACTTCTTTAATTTCAGCTTTTAATAACTTCAATTCATCAATTCTTTTACCAAACGACCTACTTCAAGTTTCATGCATTCATTAATTTTTCTACTTAATAAGCCATTCCGATCTCTCATTTAATTTTCCTTTAACCTAAGGCATACTTTACCAAAGATTTACAATTCTTCAAGAACTAAGGGACATAGTAGCGTTAGATCCTTATTATGATTCAATTGAAAATTTTCTTTAAGATCACCTTAACTATCGTAAAACCTTACTCAATTTTTACTAACTATAAAGTATACCTATTAGTCTTTAAATTCACAACCAATCCTAAACATACTTCTTATTTAATTTAAAACTTAATATTGTTAACCTCAATCATAATAAAATTAACTATAATCCAAAATTTTTCACATACATAAAGCATATTCACAGGAAAAATAAATTTGCTTGACACTTACAAGTTTTGTTGCTAATCTCTTCAACTATTCTTCCCAAAAACTTCAATCAACCTTCATTCCTACATTTCTTTCTCTTTCATCAGCAACTCTCATCCTTTTTCTATGCAACCCATAATCCACCATAATTTCTTAACTAATTATATCTCAAATACACAATATACAACAATTCTAGTTAAATACTTACTTAAATTCTCAATTAATTCAATCAAATATTAAGTTTCCAATTTTCCCTCCAATTCCAAAATTCACAAAAATTTCTCAACAATTAATGAGTAACTCAACAAATTATAACTATCTTAGGCAATTAATCAACTAGATATTCATCTAATTTTCATAAATTAAAATTTTTCCAAATTAGTAAAAATCCCTAGATCTAAAATTATGTAAACATTCCTCCAATTATTACCATTATTCATTGTTTAGAGGCAAGGAGAAGTTTACCCAACTCCTAGAGAGGGAGCTTAGCACCAAGGGAGGCCGGAGTAGAGAGAACCAAGCCAAGGAGGAGGAGAGAAAAAGGGCTGTTGCTGTCGTGAGGAAGAGAAGAAGAAGGAGAAGAAGAAGAAGGAGAAGAAGAAGGAGGTGACGGCGGCTGCTGGCGGCGCCGGAGAGGGAGACGGTGGTGGCCGGACCGAGCAAATGAAGGAGAAGAAGAAATGGGGGAAGGGCGTCGGGCTGCTCTTGGGAAAAATAAAGGAACCCACTGGTTCCTTAAGAATTAAAAGAAATTAAATGGCCAAAACTACATAGTTTTGGTCAAATATCCTAATTAATCCCCTAAGTTTGCTCTATTAGCGAAACGACCCCAAAACTTCTTAATTCTTTTCAATTACACCCAAAATCAATTATAATTTCATCCAAAATTATTTTATATTTATATTTTTGTTAATTTCCTATATAATTCGGATTAATCCATAAATTGGGGCATTACAGAATATGTGTTCTCTTATTATCGAGTGACGATTTTAAGGCTAAGTATCAGTTATATACAATCATTATAAGAAGAGAATATTTCGGTGTTATTCTTTTTTGTAAGTTTATCAGTAAGTTTATCGGTGATCATAGATAAAATATAAGTTTGTTTTAATGTATAAATAATTGTCAGCTTAATAAGATTGGAGGGTCAATTTTACCCGCAGTCACTAGATTTATGACTTATCATCCAAAAGTAACTGACTTTTTTTTCGTAACTTAAAAGTCATTGAACTTATCATATTTTTGTATAAAAGTTATTTTCACCGGTTTTCAACGAGAACCCTTGCGGATTGATGACATGACATGCCACGTCATATGCCTGGACACACGTGGCACGTCTCATGTTTGGATTAATTTCAGCCACAGTCACTGGATTTACGATTTATCATCCAAAAGTAACTGATTTATTTTTCGTGATTTAATTAAATATCACTAAACTTATTACCTTTTTGCACAAAAATCATATTGACCGGATACATATGGTGATGAATTTATTACCACATCATAAACTAATGTGTCATATTTGATACGTCAGCAGCTAAATCACCTTCATCAGCTAATGTGTCATATTTGACACATTAGTAATTCATGTGTGTCCATAGCTGATGACGTCTATAGCTAATGTGTCATAGTTGATGATGTGCCAATAAATCAATCTCCATGTGTATCCGGTTAAAATGATTTTTCTGTAAAAAGATGATAAGGTCAGTAATATTTAAGTTACGAAAAATAAGTCAATTACTTTTGGATGATAATTCATAAATTTAGTGACTGTAGGTGAAATTGACCCAAACGTGGGACTGCCACGTGTATTTTGCCATATGATGTGGTGTGCCATATCATTAATTCGGCAAGAGTCCTCGTCGAAAACCAGTGAATATGATTTTTATGCAAAAATGTGATAAGTTCAGTGACTTTTAAGTTGCAAAAAAAAATCAGTTACTTTTGAATGATAAGTTATAAGTTCAGTGATCGTAAGTGAAATTGACCCTAAGATCGGACCTTAAGATATAACATTTTTCTATTTATTATTTTTTTTAATTAGATGAAGTGATCATAAGAATATGTGAATTTCTTATTTTGTTTGTTATAATTAGTAAAAAAAAAGCAAGTGATTTTAATATTAGTATTATGGAGAGGTAAATTGAAGTTATGCCAAAATATAATTTTATATTGTTGAAAGCAAAGGAATGCATAGCTGTGAGGGATGAGAAATATGTGTTAAGCAATGCCATTTCCTTCTCACTTTCAGTTAAAAACATAGAAGGTAGCTTCTTCGTTATTCATTTTGTTTCTGCCTATTATCTCTCTACTTTCACCATCCCACTTGTGGGGACCCTTTCTTCGCACAATCTCTGTTTTCTATAATTTTTCATTTGCTCCCAATTTTTTTTTTAAAATCCCAAGTATAAATCCGAATAAATTTTATTTTAAAATTTAAATTGAATTAGAAATATTTTAAGTGAGTCGGTTATCAACGCGGTTAAAATTTTTGAAATCACATTTTATTCAAACGGTTGAAAATATAATAATTTTTTAATTGATTAATTAGGACTCCATTTTCATCCACTCCGTCTCATAGATGTTATTATTAAAATATCAATTCAAATTGCAAGCATATTTATAATTCATGATTATATATTTAATCCAAAAAAATTCTTTTAATCTTTTTTCTCTCACTTTTTAATTTAAATTATTATATGATATTTAAAATTTATTAATTTGATTAATCATAAGTTATGCCAAGCAGATCCATATAGAAGATAAAAGGCTAACTTCCAGTACATAAATGTCATATATATATTTATATATATAACTTGAACCTACAATCTCTAATAAGGAGAGAATGTTTTCATTTTATTCCATTTCATCACTGGTTAGATTGTAATTCCATCTCATACTATTATATATTATATAGCTATGATTAAATGGAGTCTTAGCAACCAATGTAAGTTGGCCTGATTGGAAGGGGCTCTGGTCTTTTAATCAAGTGATCTCGAGTTCGAGTCCTTATAGATGCATCAAATTTTTTGAAAGAGATCCATGTAATTGTGCTTTACAGTATTTCGGGTGAAGATTAGTTTGAGTATGGTATGATTTAAATGTATCTTACGGATCTGATTAAAATATCATACTAAAAACACACAAAAAAAAAAAATTCTTAGCAAGGCTCTTCCTACAAAATAGACAGAAAAAAAAAATCTTAGCAAGGCTCTTCCTACAAAGTAGACTTAATCAGACTATACGAAATTAATGTCATCTATGCGCATCCATTTTAAGTTGTACGCAAAAAACCTGCACTGTTTTTTGGAAAAAAACTAAATACTTTGCTTTTTTCAAATTGATAATTTTTTAGTGTAATTACTGATGTTATTCGGTTAAAATTGGATTGACTCACTATGAGATTAAGATTATTTTAATATTAATTTTTGCCATTTAAAAGATTAAAATTTGAAAACTTACTTAAATAGAAAAATGTGAAACCATTTAAACTAACCGATATTAATTCTCATATAGATAATTTAACTAAGTATTGGAATGAAGAAATTAATGGCCATATTGAACATTTATTTATTGACTATAATTCACTTTCCCAAATGGTAATTAAAATTTTAAAGCAAAAAATTCAACTGTATTGAAAAAAATTAAGCAGCTCATCACACATCCTTTCAGGAAAAAAAAAAGCAGAGCATTTCCATGCTATGTTAATGTTTGGTGGCAAGGCTTCTGACCCGACGTGATCCAAAAATATAACACCATATTGCGTTTGAAATTTTAATTTAATCGGGTTGTTGTTGGGTACGGGAAAAAGTCAAGATAAAAAGTTAGTACTGAAGATGTATGATAAAAGCATGGCGTGGGGTCTTCTTGCTATCCTTGAGTTCTATTCTCTGTTCATATTTCACTTTCTTACTTGTATCTGATAACCTCAGCTACACTACTCATATATACTATGCCACCGCATCATTACATGTTTTGAACCATGTTCTTTATAATAATAATAATAATAATAATAATAATAATAATAATAATAATAATAATAATAATAATAATAATAATAAATTAAGTAGTTGAGTGTTGCAAAACACGTTAGGAAGAGATACAGATTTATTTACAATGGATTGAGTAGCATTGAATTAAGTACAAGTAGAGATGTATTATAAAGAGGATAAAGAACAGGGATACCCATAAAGGATGAGGTAAGAGTAATAAAGTTTATAAAATATCAGAATTGGGCTAGTTTCGAAGTATGCAAGTGTGTGCCTTGACTAAGTACCATAAAAGGAAAGAGTTTTGGTCTCTCAGTTTCTCTGGAATGCTTTGAAATGACCAAAACCTCGCATTCTGTTTAAGGTAAAGCCATCATACCATTTGACAACCAGACATTGTCGGGAACATGCAAACCCATCAGATTTTGGGAAAAAGCATCCGAAGACTCAACCCCTATGATATACAAACAAAAACTCACCTTTCACTTTTCTGTATAATTTCATTTCATTCTATAGTATACTATTTTATTTTTTGTATACTTATATAATTTATACCATATCTCAATGCACTTCCACAGTTATGCAACTTTTTAGATCTATGAAATCACTCTTTTTCCCTTTTTTCTTGTGAAGCTAGAATCATTATGTTCAAACTCTAATTTGCTCAATAATTATTGTAACATTTAACCATTAAAAATTTAAACTGACAGTATTCAATTAAAAATACGAGAGATTTTGAATTTAATTTCTTTTTTATAATTATAATTGGACTACATATACCTCTTTCTTGTAACCAAAAGATTGTAATATCAAATTTGTTTGTTTTAGTAACATAGAATGTGAATGAAGAAAAAAAACACAATATATTGGAAGTTTTAAGCATACAAGTATTTTCGCTTTTTTTTTTTCCTTTGTAAATAAAAAAGTTGATCTTGTTCTTATAAATTGGGGAAATCTCATGATACTTAGACAAGATCTATATATTTATTCACCATTAATAAGAGTAAAGAATGGGTAGCTGGCTGTTTTCAAAGTTTAATATCTTTACATTTGAGTGTGAGGAAAAAGAAATAAAAGAAAAGAGGCATCATAGCTTACTACAGTTTACACTTGTGAAGTGTGTGTTGGAACTTGGTTTCGATAATGATATGCCATCATGATTGAAATAATGCATATATGTATATAGCATTAGCTGAATATGTGGAAAAGGACTTCCCAAAAATTTAGTGAAGCCAATTTCTTTCATCTTAAATAATAACAACAGTAGTAGTACTTTCCAGTGCTACGTTCTATCTGGTGTATTAGACGTGAAGTTAATTCTTCTAGATCTCACATTGACTTGTGCGGTTCCTTTACAGACATTTTAACAATAAAATCAGTTTTAGTATATTGAAAATTTTAGTATAACGATAAAATCGCTATGCGTGCGTTTGGGACAAAATTATTAATTATCATGATTTTATATAGTTGTCATTAATCATCATGTGATGAGTTATGTCCCTTACTTGTTACAATTTACCTTCTATCTAAATAAATAAAATCTTTCATCTTTGTATTAGGTTTCAATATATATATATATATATATATATTGAAACAACAGAAGAAAGATAAGATCCTTTGAAGCAGGTATATAGTTTTGACTATAAATACGGACTTCAATTTTGAATTTTTTTTGAAAAGACTGTTACACAGGAATAGCAAACAATGATGAATATTCTTATAAAACTTAGAAAGTAAAAGCATCTCAAAGAAAAATAATAAATAGAGATATGATGTAGAAAAAAGTTATTGTTGAACTGTTCATTCGTGTTGATAACTAGTGATTAATAGATGAATTTTTGCTATACAATTGGGCAAGTAGCCTATTAAGCAATAGTACAATCTAAATAGCTACGTAGTCATTTTCTTGAACGTGTGATAAATATATATGCATGCCTAATTTTAAGAGTTAATTAAATGTCCAAGTATGACATATTATCTTGCCATATGTAATAAAAGTCGCATGATCAGATCTTGCAAACTCACTTCTTATATATTAATATATAAAATATCTAATGTTCAATATGTTGGTAACTAACCAGCAAGTTGATAGCTAACTAGTCATCTCTTATTATGGGTTAGGCCGCTTGATAGTTGCCCTGGAACGTCTTTTTTTTTTTTAATTAAATTTTCGGCTCTAAACAAAATTATCTTTGTGTCTCTTTTTATTTTAATTACCACAAAGGAGTGAAAGTCTCTAGAAAGTTTTTACTTAATCATTTAAAAAAAAATTGATTATATCATGTGGCTGTTGTTAATTAAGTTACAGTTTACCTAACACCAGAAGTAATAGTAAATTATAAACAAAAAGAATAAACATTCTCTTCTAGGATGAAAGTATTTCTTTCTCACTCTCTCCCTGGAAAGATCATTATCATGAAATCGATATCAATGGAAACCCAAATTACAAGTGTCACAGTGTAAAAGACAAGAACTTATTATTAACATCCTAAGCTTTTTCCTGTTACGCATATCTAAGAGACTGACAGGAAATCTAAGCTATACAAATGTACTTGATTTTATATATATATATATATATATATATATATATATATAACATTGAGTAGATTAGAGATACTAGATAACAGAAAATTACATGCTGAATTAATTAAGAAGAAGAAGATCGAGATGGATTTTGCATCATACGATCTTCAAAATTTTAACATACACTAAAACGAAAAAGAACCCATATAATATTGAAGAACATGGTGCAATCGAAGCAAAGATTATATAGGTTTCCAAGATTAGAAATACGTGTTAAGTGATGCTAAGAAAGCTGCTAAAAACTTAATCTAAGAGTAACCCAATCTGAGTTCCAAGTCCAAATCCTCTTTGGGGTCACTAAAAAGTCCAATCTCCAGATCTAACCTCACGATCTCAGCTTTCTTCAACAACTTACATCCTTCTTCCCTTCCACAACCATCAAATTCTTCAGTATCAAAGAAAGATTTCCTAGTTTTATTTCTTGTTATTTCAAAGCTTTTGGAGCTTTGAAATGGGGTATCATCAATACCCCATTTACTGATTTCACTAGACGAAGCAAAAGGTGGTGAAGATAATGCTGAAATAGTAGGAGGAGGAGCTGAAGAAGGTAATGTGGAAGTGAACGGAGGAGAAACAGAATTAGGGTTAGGGTTAGGGTTAGTGTTAAGATTAAGAATAGTACAATGAGAATCTCTTGGAGGTGACTGTCTCAATCTAGCTCTGTCTCTTCTATGAACATTCATGTGACCACCAAGAGCTTGAGCAGATCTAAATTCCCTTTTGCAGAAGCTACATGTGTAAGATCTTGGCGGCCATGAAAACCCACTAAGGGAATCTTGATCCCCAGTACTGCTTTGATTGTTGAAATTCCATGAATATTTAAGCTTGTTGTTGCTGCTGCCTCTATTGCCAATACTATGATCTTTCAAGCTGTTACTCAAACCGTTCTTCTCCATTGCAAAACCTACCAAGATATTAAAGAGAGAAAATATAGAGAGGTAAAGTTCCAAAATAGAATTGGGTTTGGGAAGTTAAAAAGAGAAGGAGAAGTGATAAATATAAGTTGGAGATAGAAAACAAAAGACGAATATATATATATATATATATATATATATATATATATATATATATATATATATATATATATATATATATATATATATATATATATATATATATATTATTTTTTACTTTTTGAGCGTTAAATTAGCTAACAATATATTTTATTTAAAAATGTGATCTGATAATTAAAAAATGAAAAGTAAAATATATTAGAAATGGTGCTAGTTAAGGCCAAACTCAGAAATAAAAACTGAAAAATCGAATGGAGTGGAGGCAATGCCATCAAAAAGCAACCAAATATGTTCAAGTCACAACTTACTATAA
Organism: Excoecaria agallocha; assembly: GCA_037975025.1. Lineage (NCBI taxonomy): Eukaryota > Viridiplantae > Streptophyta > Magnoliopsida > Malpighiales > Euphorbiaceae > Excoecaria > Excoecaria agallocha. Next base: position 217,252 of record JBBPFJ010000026.1, read on the forward strand.
GTAGAACCTCGTCCTCTGCCAGCCATGCCCTTTTGCCAAATCTAGCTACCTATACTCATTGTATTTTCACTTCCCCTTTAAATTGTTTCCAATTTGTACTCTCATGGTTTTCTTTTTAAATAATATTTGTATACAGAACTCCACTAGATGCTCTCATTACTTCAACTCAATCATCTTCATGACTTGTCCATATATAATTGGTTTAAGTTTTTTGGACATCTTATAATAAGATACATATGACTTCATTTCCAACCAATCTGATCTTGCCATAACTTCAATTTCATAATATATTTTTTTTACCTTAACAATGAAAATAAATTAGAGGGATTTAGCAGAGAAAGTTTTTACCTATATTAGTGTCCCACAGAGGTTAATAATAATATGTCATGAAAGACCAATTAATTTGGCAATTAAGTTATCATCATTCCCTTCACCAGGACTAGTAGTGGACAAAAAGTACTTGGAATCAAGTTATAAATGCGTGGACATGTAAGATGATTTACTATTCACCACAGACTTAATGAATATCACATCTAAAGCAATTATTACTACTATTACTACTACTATATGATTAATTATCATGCATGAATACATTTCTACGGTTTAAATTAGCTTCTAATAAATTTATTGTGAAATATTTAGTAAAAAGTTCGGTGAACTTTGCCATTTTTTTAAGAGCAATTTGAGCCTCATTCATGGATTCTAGACGTAGAGGATGACAGCAAAACGTATCTGGTCCAAAATTAATTTATGTTATCTCAATATTATAATGACATCTTTTAACTCATTAAATTAAGATTTTATGTTGCTTTCACATCTCTTTCTCTTACCGTCATACAAGATTTCCAAGTAAAAAATAAGTTCTAACATATATTCCTAGCTAACACAATCTGATTATAGATAAATTCAACAAATGGTCTAATATGAAAGCAAATATATATAAGATCTATATATCTTTATTTCTTTCTTTCTTTTTGAAACTAATATATAATTAGATCTATCTATTTGCCATTAAATCTGACTCAAGATTTCGATTGAACAAATTTCACATTTAAAGAACTAAAATTAGACTAAATAGACCCTTAAAAATTAAAATTGAGTCAAATAAGTCCTAATTGAAATAAAATGTTTTATTTAACTTCTGCCACATTAACATGTTGATATCACGATTCTTTCTTATAATAGCGATTTTAATTTGCCACAACTCCGACCATTTAAATTCCATCATAAACCTAAACAAACCATTAAATTATGGCCCGCCCATTTGACCCAAATTTGATATTTTTTAAGAATAAAATTGGTCAATTGCAACATAGTGAACTTAATCGACTATTGATCGGGTCAACTTGAGAGAGACTTATTTAGCCGGTCACCTTGGGAGAGCTTACAGCAATGATTTTTGAAGAATGGCGTTTAATTATTTATTTATTTATTTTTGATAAATGAAGAATGGTGTTTATAATTCATTCGATATGGGTCTAATTTTTATTTTTAGTTCCCTGAAATACATGATTTTAGTTATTAACAGAATTCAAATAACACCAATATGATGGTGGTTGATCAGAGCAGATTGGCCTAATCTGTGATTGTAATTAAGTATTGGCACTGAATTCAGGTGGTAAGGAGGGCAAGTAATATTATGCTTTTGGGCCCTTGGCAACTCAAAATTTCACAAGTACTCATTTCCACTAAATAATAGAAGCAGAAAAAGTAGGAAGACACAGAATTAAACTATATCATTCCTTGTTTACTCAACCTCATTAAAATTCCAGATATATTTTCCTAATTAAGTTGAAACAATCCCCAAGTGGTAACCTTCCAATATATCATGGTACAAAACTTCACCTTACCTAGATCATGAATATATTTTGTGGTCCCTTAATTTCTTAAATATCAACATAAAATAGCTTTTCTTTTTGTTTGCAAAATCAAATAATTAAATAATTGCTTATCTACTCATTTGAAAAGGAAATGCTTGTCTTAGATTTTGAAAACACTTCCAATTCAATCATAATTCAACACCAATAATAACTTCATATTCTGTATTTCTGATTATTTTAATTTTTTTTATTGTTGTCAGCTTTAAAGTACGTAATTACTTCCGATTTTATACATTTTTAAGCACCAAAAGCTTTGAGTTTATATGGGGGATTTTCCTTTTTTTTTTTGTTATATACAAAGAAAAATTTATTATTTTGCTGTCCAAGTTTTAAGCTCTAATTTGTCTCTGAAATTATTTTTGAAGTAAAAATTTCTTTATAATTATTAAAAATAAATGTCCGTATAGTTCTTGAAAATGGTACAAAAATATTTTTATAGTTGTTGAAAACTGTGTTAAAATACTCCATTGAGTTGTTCTTTTCAATACTTACAGAAGCATTTCTAGCTTCAAAAACAACTTAAATGGCAAAATAGAATTCGGAAACAAACTTGTCTGTGTGTGATTGTAAAATATATCATCTATTATTTTCTTGTACAGGTTATGGCAGATTACCAAGAATTATATGTCATATTGAAGAGAAAAAAAGCAAAAATTGATCAGAGATACACAAGCTTTTCGAAAAACTAACGGCCAATAAGCTGAGTCGAAGCCGTGCTAAATATGGTTTGTGAATTTAAAAGGTTATAGAACCCAAATTGCAGGGTTTGCCCACAGTGCAACACCTTGCCGTCTCTTCTACTCATACTGGCAAATCGAGAGTTAGATTTTCGAAACAAAGAGGCTTTAATAAAATTTGAACGTGTTTATACATGACAAACCATGCACAAAAGAAAGAGGCCCACTGTTATACTAAATATATGTGGGGCTAATTTAATAGAAGCTAAAATTAAAGCAACTGGCCTTTTGGTTGTTGCTGTCTTATCAACTTTAAAAATTGGATTAAAGCTTATAAAATCTGAGCTAGTTTCAATGATTAATTGCCATGTTTATCAAGTCCATGAATGTGCAGAGCAAAAGTGGCACCATGACTAGGTTAACTTTGATTGCAGTCTTATCAACTCGATGTATAAATAGTTTTTCTATCTAGCTAGTTGAACACACCAGAAAGTTAAGGCATCAGAACTATGGGATAGGGGCTCTTTTTTAAGAGAAAGCATACCATACTTCCCAAATTTTCCCCACTTTTTGAGAGTTGGATACAAGACTTATTTTTAAAAGAGAGATTAAAATCGAATTTTGATCAATTGAAAAAGTTAACAGATTTTTAACTTTTTGAATAGCGTGTTATTCCCATAACAACTCACAATCTTTAAAACACTAAACTATAGTTTACTGTTAATAACTCATAAACTTTAAGAGCGTAAATTGATAAGTCAAAGTTGAGAGAAATATTTTCCATTTAGTTGAGGAGATGAACACAGGAGTCACAGGGGTAATCCTAAAATTGAAGCCCATTCTCTTCCTAAAGTTTGGATCAGGTGTAGGGTGGGCCAAGGCCTCAGTGACTACTTTGTGCCTGTGACCTGTTTTCCCTAATCCTATTGAGTAAATTCTGAAAATGAAAGAAACTTTAATGTGTCCAAACAGAGATGCTAAACGGTTAAAAAACATCTACTAAGTAGGAAAAATAGCATGTTCAGTTTTGGTTCCAATGTTGAAAATAAAGAGCCTAAACTGAGTCAGTGCCACAGCCATTGTAAGAGCCAGAAATTAGAAGCTTAAGAAACTCCATTTCCATCTCTAACTCTCATCTCTTTTGTTTCTCACTCTCTAATTCCATCCTTAGCTTCTCAATCACTTCCATTAGTTGTTCCTCTTTTGACAACACTTCCCCTCCTAAGATCCCAATTAGGTTGCTTACCTTCTCCCTTTGCTCATCCAAACTCTTCTTTAACACCATTAGTCCTCCTACCATTGTCTCTTTATCAATTCTTCTCTCACCCTCACTAGTATCTCCACTGTGACTAGGTGAACTCACACTTGACTCGCCTGACTCCACTGACTCATTCATCAGCTCAATTTTCCTGTCTTGAATTATAGATTCACCTCCAAACCGGACCTGTTTCACAATTGAATCGTCTCTTAACTCAGTTGGGAATACAGGGTCAAGCTTGAAATCTTGTTCATTGAAGTTCCACCCACTGACTCTTCTGATCTTCACTATCTGATCACCTTCAGTTTCCTCTTCTTTTTCATCTTCACCGGCAATTATTCCTCCCTGTAAAGTCTTGACTTCTTTGAATCTTTCTTCAACGCTAGGCAAGCCATGCAGCACATTCTTGACTACAAAATCCATGCCTTTGCAATTCTTGAAGAAGGAATGCCTTAAAAGCTTTTCAGCAGAGGGTCTCTTCGAAGGATCTTGATCAAGACAAGAAGCAACCATATCTTTAAAAGCTTTCGAAAACTTCCTGCTCTTGTCTTTCTTGTGCTTCTCATAATCAGAGAACCTAAACCTCTTCGTTATCTTCATGATCAAAGATTTCGAAAGAGGAAGGTGAGATAAAGGAGGGCGACCATGGGCTAATTCCAATGCTGTGATCCCAAATGACCAAATATCAGCCTTAAAACTATACCCTGTGTGTGAGTGTATAACCTCAGGAGCCATCCAATAAGGAGTGCCTGCAACATCCGTTAGCATCAGCCTCGATGAACATGAAGAATTTGGCCATCCCTGCCCTGTAATCGACTCGTAAATCGAGGCTGATACGCCAAAATCTGCCAGCTTCACCTGCCCGCTTGAGTCTATAAGAATGTTGCCTGCTTTAATATCTCTATGCAAATGGCCTTGCTTGTGAAGATACGACAATGCGTTTAGAGTTTCTTTCAGAACTACAGCAACGCACGGCTCTGGTAGTCCCCCAGGGAAAGAAGAGGAGATGATTGATTGCAGAGAACCGGCGGACATGAATGGCATAACCACCCAAAGACGGCGGCCAACTGTGAAAGAACAGTGAGCATTGAGGATGTTTGGTTGGTAAAGAAGAGACATGGTCTTGATTTCCCATCTAATGTTGTCGAAATTAGCTCGAGATTGATCAAGATCGATGGATTTGATGGCTACTACTCTTGAATTCATAGGGATACATATTGCTTTGTAAACAGTGGCACTAACACCAACACCAATCTCGTCTAGGATTTTGTATGAGTTTGATTCTAGTGGGAATTGAAGTCTTTTGAGTTCTTGATCTTGTTCTTGATGAGCCATGAATCCTGAATTGTTATTTGATCAGCGGAAAGCTTTTTTCTTTATAAGAAATTTGGGGGTGAGGTTTGGTGGAGAAAATGTGGAAGAAGAAGAAAGTGGGTTACTCAGGTGTTATTTCTTGTGAGATTTGAAAGTGAAAGAAAACAGTCATGGCGGTGACATCTTGGTGAGGAAGACGTCGATGCATGTGAATTTTCATCCACCTTTTCTTTTATATGAGCAAAGAAAATGAGAGAAAGAGATTGGCTTTTCAGTTTTGCGAATTGAATTGAAACACAACTTCGATTCTTGATTCTTCCATTTGGGATATGAACATGACAATTTGATTTTTATAATTACAGCCTGGCGAACCATAAAATTAAAATCACATCCATTGGATTTAATATCTTATTAATTAGGACGCGAACTAAGAGCCACAGATCCTATACACTAGAAAGTCACGGACAGTACTAGATAAGAGGCTTACAGAAAAAGGCATGCATCCCTCATCCTTCCTCAATAACATAACCTCAATCACTGGAAAATTTACCAGTACAATGTAAAATGAAAGAAAGATTTGTCCAAACATTTGCTTCCAACTTCCAGTGGCAGCTATGCACACTCGAGCAACACCTCCAATTAGAGAAATTATGTTCAAAATGACCAAAGAAAATTTGGGAGTAAGCAACACTAAAGAAGTTTGGAAAATGAATTTCCCCTTTTGATATAATGCCGTTCTTCCATCTTCATCAACTTTACTTGTTGGCACGAAACTAGCTAGCTTTTCTCAGTCCAACCCTTTTCAATAGAGCATCTAAACTTCCATATGCGTATGCAGTTACTGACTTTATCATCCATATTCACTGCTCATTCCACCAGATCTGGACTTTTGCCTCCTGAGGAAAGTACCTCTTGTAAATGTTTCAAACTTGATGCTATAAGTATGGATGAGAAGATCAAAAACCATGAACTTGAAACCTGGATTATATTAAAGACAATTACTTTTAGGCTCAAATCGAGAAAGAAACAGTGTAGTACGCTGTCAAAAGGATAGAGAGTGTTTACCTTGGGATATATGGCAATGCCATTTAAGAGATAAAGTTGAGGCAGAGTAGCAAAACACCACAAGGG
>JBBPFJ010000026.1:223711-248179 GCA_037975025.1 Excoecaria agallocha
TGTTTATTAAAAGTAGGCACACAATAAAGCTCATTGAGTTTAAAATGACATGAAGGAAGAGATAAAACACCTTTGCCAACATGAGAAATGTGCAAACCTTGTCAATTACCAATACGAATTTGATCCGTGCCGGAGTATGGTTGTGCAAGTTGAAGAGACTGTAGGTCTGGGGTCATGTGGTAATTGGCACCGGAGTCAACAACCTAGGGGTGCATTATGTCATTTTGAGGTTGGGTGTATTGGTGAGCAAGGGAAGGATGTGGAAGAGATGTTGGGTATGGTGGGTGTTGGTAAGCAAAGTGAGCTTGGGGAAGGTGTGCAGGGGCTGTTGCATTGCGTGGATTGGAGAAGGTTGCACCAAAGCATTTTCTATACTTGTCAGCTGTATGATTGCGAAGATTGCAAATCTGGCAAGGACCCTCTGTTTCAAATTTGATTTTGATCAGACTGTTGTCCGGAGGAGGCAAGAAGAGGAGAGCTGCGTTGAGCAACATGAGCAAGAGGTGGCTCTTGGTGACTCTTAATCAAAATCTCATGAGCCAAAAGGTGGCTATGAAGCTCATTAAAAGAAACAGGGTCAGGTCTTAAATTTAATGCAGTAATTATTGGATGATACTCACTTCCAATATTCCGATACACAATAGCATTAAACTCAGCAGTGATCATGATACGACCAGCAGACGCCAACTCATCGACAATGGATTTGGTGCGCTGAAGATAAACAGAGACAGAGAGATCTTCTTTCTTGAGCTCTTGTAACTCAATGTTCAGTTGTAGCTATTTGTTATGGGAGACGGCACTAAAGGTATTGGCAAGGGCACTCCAGACAACAGCTGATGAGGTTAGGCCGGTGACATAAGAGAAAACCTCCTCAGAAAGAGAAGAAAGCAACCAGCAAAGCAGCATTTGATCTTTTTGAAACCAAGCAAGATAGGTTGGATTAGAGATCATATTTGTGGGGTTATTTGGGTCAGTGATTTGTAAAGGGGAAGATGGGAGAGATCCATCGATATAACTAGTAAGGTTTTGATAGTTCAATAAGGGAAGAAACTAGGTTTTTCAAGCAAGATAATTCTTACTGGTGAGTTTGACCAAAAAAGAGTGATGGCTTGTGGTTGTGGGACGTGCGGCGGTAGTCATGTTTCTTATTGTTTTGTGTTTGATTGTCACTCAAGCTCTGATACCATGTGAGTGAAACGATTCCTTTCGTATTACTCAGAGAACAGAGTCTAAATACATGTATGGGATGTAGTGGAGTTGAAGTAGGATACTCTAACAGCCACCTATACAAAGAGTTGTAAAATAATAAAATACAGAGTATGTATTATTGTCTAATATTTGGCATAGCATAAAATAAACTAATTTCAGAATATCATGTGATACTTCTATTAGAACCAAATTTACATTCCTACCTATGAAATCTAAATTTTTCTTCCAAAATGACACTTTAAGTATGTCATTGCCAAAAAAACATAAACTAGCGGTTCAATAAGTAAGAATTTTATCGCCATTTTTTTTTTTTTTGTTAAAAGGTAGTCAAGATGATTTTGTTATTTATTTCATTTTCAATTTTTGTGATTTTTTGCTAATTTTATTGCTAAATTAGTTTCAAGTTTGAGTTTGTTTCATTTCGAAAATATGATTTTCCTGTAGTGAATGTTATGTTAACTATTACATTAGGCCAAGGATTCAGTTTCAATTTAGATCCAAGACCGTTCAATCTCGATTTGCTTCAAATCTGGACTCCCTACTACCTTCTTCTGTTTCTCTTTGTGAGTATACATGAACTTAAAACTCAGTATTGAGTATTTAATTATTTTCACTAATCAGTTAATCTAGAAGATATTTACATTGGAAAATAACTGAATTGAAGCATCGTTAAAATTCCATAATGCTCTGATTTCATGGCATGGATCTAATTAAGTCTGTTAAATCAATCGTCAAACAAAAAAAGAACCATCACTATCATCTGCTGACCATAGATTCATCGTGGGCTTGTTATTTGTTAACCATGAAAGTAATACATTCTATGCCTTTGCCATTACTATATGTGTGTGTTTTACAAATGTCAACGGTAGTGAGCTGAGGTAATAATGTTACATGACTCCTCTTTGTAACGGAAAATATTATGCTAGTCACTTGCATGTACAGAAATTAAGTGTATAGTACCGAACTACTTATGAGACAATGTTTTCTTCCACTACATGCTACCCTTCTGAATCAAAGTGAAAGCACTAAGCCACCATATTAATTATAATGTCTGTTCAAACAACAGCAGAATACGAATCTCAAATAGATACGCAATCAAAATCTTGATTCAAAGCTACTATTATTATCATTACCAATAGCTATTTGTCCACCCAGGGATTCAATTTTTAATTTTCATTTTGGGCTGGTTTTCAATGGGCTTATGATTTATCTTCTTGCAATCCTCCCCTGCAAGGGCTCAGAGTGTGTGTGTATATATATATATATATATATATATATTTCATGTTTCAAAAATTACCCCTTTTAAATTTAATTTTGATCACGGTAATATATTCCATAAATATAAGTTAAATATATCAATAATATACTAAAATGTATATTAGAAATATTTTTAGTTTAATTTTGTCCATGATAATATATACTATAAATACACCTTAGAGATATCGATAATCAATTAAACTGCCTTTACCAAATAATAATAATAATTAAACTGAAAATTAGAAAATGGATAAATTCGAACTAGGAAGTTTAAAAAGTTAGGCCTTGTTTGGAATAAAATAATTAAAATTATGGAATTCATTTACAAATGAATTTCACATGAAATTCATTTGTAAATGAATTCTTATACTTGGAATAAAATAATTAACGTGTAGAATTGAAAATGAATTTCTAAATTTTATACTTGAAATAAATGAATAAAAAAATTAATTTTTAATTTATTTCCTTAAATGTCCTCAATATCAATTCAATAAATACAAAAAAAATAAATATTATATTATATCTATAGAAATTATACCAAATAAAATACTAATTAACTATTCTAATTAATTTTATAAAAAAATTCAATTTACAAAATATAAAAGTAAAAAAGAATACTAATCTGATAAAATTGATAGAAAAATTAAGAAAAAAGAGAGCAAGAATTGTTTAAAATACAAAAATGATTGAGAATTGAGAAAGACGGGAGAAAGAAACATTAAAAATGCATAACACATATATACTCTCTCCATTCTCTTTTATGTGTCACTTTTAAGCAAAATTTAAATTTTCTTTATTTATCACTTTTAGACTTTTAAAATAATTTAATTTGCTTTTTCAATTTATTTATCTTTCCTAATAAAATTAAAATCAATTAAATTTGATAATTTAATTTTAATTACGTAATTTAATATTAAATTTAAATCTATTTATTATTTTTTAATTCTAGTGAAAATAATAAAAGTGACAGATAAAAAAAATGAATGAAGTATAATATAATAAATATATTACAGTCTTTCAAAACTTGACTCCTTAAAAATAAAAAATTCGTTTGTAAATTTCACTTATTTTGATAGAATTTGGTGAAGACGTAATGAATTTTATGAAATTTAATTCATGAAATTTAATTTCTTTTTTTTATATTTTAAATATAAAAAATTAAAATTATAAATAAATTTCATAAAATTTTATAAATTTTCAATCATTTCAAGCATAGCCTTATATTTGTGAAAGAAAAAAATGCATACTTTTGTAAATAGTTCCCCTTTTGCGACATTACGTACAAAATCCAAGAAGAGCCCAACATGGCCCTCTCTAAGACCTATTCATCTCTATAGATATTTATAACTAAAAATTCAACAACCATGAAAATCACATGCAAAATTAGAGCTGGTTGTGTTATGTTAGGTCGAAAGAATTAGCAAAGAAAATGGACAGCATATATTTTTCTTGTTTTTAATTAATATAGTAAGAAAGAATATATCCCGCAAAATTAAACATTCGGAATAGGTATTAAATGAAATTAAATTGGAGGATACGCAAATAGAGGTGAATTGAAAATTGGAGAGGACATGTCACTCTCAATGAGAGTACTGCTAATGAGCAACATGAGCAAGAGGTGGCTCTTGGTGACTCTTAATCAAAATCTCATGAGACAGAAGGTGGTTGTGAAGTTCATCAAAAGAAACAGGGTCAGGTCTTAAATTTAATACAGTAATTATTGGACGATACTCACTTCCAATATTTCGATACACAATAGCATTGGACTTAGCAGTGGTCATGATACGACCAGCAGACGCCAACTCATCGACAAGGGATTTGGTGCGCTGAAGATAAGCGGAGACATAGAGATCTCCTTTCTTGAGCTCTTGTAACTCAATGTTCAGTTGTAGCTATTTGTTATGGGAGACAGCACTAAAGGTATTGGCAAGGGCACTCCAGACAGCAGTTGATGAGGTTAGGCCGGTGACATAAGAAAAAACCTCCTCAGAAAGAGAAGAAAGCAACCAACAAAGCAGCATTTGATCTTTTTGAAACCAAGCAAGATAGGTTGGATTAGAGATCATATATGTGGGGTTATTTGGGTCAGTGATTTGTAAAGGGGGAGGTGGGAGAGATCCATCGATATAACTAGTAAGGTTTTGATAGTTCAACAAGGGAAGAAACTAGGTTTTCCAAGCAAGATAATTCTTGCTAGTGAGTTTGACCAAAAAAGAGTGATGGCTTATGGTTGTGGGAGGTGCGGCGGTAGTCATGTTTCTTATTGTTTTGTGTTTGATTGTCGCTCAAGCTCTGATACCATGTGAGTGAAACAATTCCTTTCGTATTACTCAGAGAACAGAGTATAAATACATGTATGGGATGTAGTGGAGCTGAAGTAGGATACTCCAACAATTACCTGTACAAAGAGTTGTAAAATAATAAAATACAGAGTATGTATTATTGTCTAATATTTGGCATAGCATAAAATAAACTAATTTCAGAATATCATGTGATACTTCTATTAGAACCAAAATTTACATTCCTACCTATGAAATCTAAATTTTTCTTCCAAAATGACACTTTAAGTATATCATTGCCAAAAAAAACATAAACTAGCGGTTCAATAAGTACGAATTTTATCGCCATTTTTTTTTTTTTTGTTAAAAGGTAGTCAAGATGATTTTGTTATTTATTTCATTTTCAATTTTTGTGATTTTTTGCTAATTTTATTGCTAAATTAGTTTCAAGTTTGAGTTTTTTTCATCTCGAAAATATGATTTTCCTGTAGCGAATGTTATGTTAACTATTAAATTAGGCCAAGGATTCATTTTCAATTTAGATCCAAGACTGTTCAATCTCGATTTACTTCCAATCTGGACTCCCTACTACCTTCTTCTGTTTCTCTTTGCGAGTATACATGAACTTAAAACTCAGTATTGAGTATTCAATTATTTTCATTAATCAGTTAATCTAGAAGATATTTACATTGGAAAATAACTGAATTGAAGCATCGTTAAAATTCCATAATGCTCTGATTTCATGGCATGGATCTAATTAAGTCTGTTAAATCAATCGTCAAACAAAAAAAGAACCATCACTATCATCTGCCGACCATAGATTCATCGTGGGCTTGTTATTTGTTAACCATGAAAGTAATACATTCTATGCCTTTGCCATTACTATATGTGTGTGTTTTACAAATGTCAACGGTAGTGAGCTGAGGTAATAATGTTACATGACTCCTCTTTGTAACGGAAAATATTATGCTAGTCACTTGCATGTACAGAAATTAAGTGTATAGTACTGAACTACTTATGTGACAATGTTTTCTTCCACTACATGCTACCCTTCTGAATCATAGTGAAAGCACTAAGCCACCATATTAATTATAATGTCTGTTCAAACAACAGCAGAATACGAATCTCAAATAGATACACAATCAAAATCTTGATTCAAAGCTACTATTATTATCATTACCAATAGCTATTTGTCCACCCAGGGATTCAATTTTTAATTTTCATTTTGGGCTGGGTTTTCAATGGGCTTATGATTTATCTTCTTGCAATCCTCCCCTGCAAGGGCTCAGAGAGTGTGTGTATATATATATTTCATGTTTCAAAAATTACCCCTTTTAAATTTAATTTTGATCACGGTAATATATACCATAAATATAAGTTAAATATATCAATAATATACTAAAATGCATATTAGAAATATTTTCAGTTTAATTTTGTCCATGATAATATATACTATAAATACACCTTAGAGATATCGATAATCAATTAAACTGCCTTTACCAAATAATAATAATAATTAAACTGAAAATTAGAAAATGGATAAATTCGAACTAGGAAGTTTAAAAAGTTAGGCCTTGTTTGGAATAAAATAATTAAAATTATGGAATTCATTTACAAATGAAGTTCACATGAAATTTATTTGTAAATGAATTTTTATACTTGGAATAAAATAATTAACGTGTAGAATTGAAAATGAATTTCTAAATTTTATACTTGAAATAAATGAATAAAAAAAATTAATTTTTAATTTATTTCCTTAAATGTCCTCAATATCAATTCAATAAATACAAAAAAAATAAATATTATATTATATCTATAGAAATTATACCAAATAAAATACTAATTAACTATTCTAATTAATTTTATAAAAAAAATTTAATTTATAAAATATAAAAGTAAAAGAGAATACTAATATGATAAAATTGATTGAAAATTTGAGAAAAAAGAGAGCAAGAATTGTTTAAAATACAAAAATGATTGAGAATTGAGAAAGATGGGAGAAAGAAACATTAAAAATGCACAACACATATATACTTTTAAGCAAAATTTAAATTTTATTTATTTGTCACTTTTAGACTTTTAAAATAATTTAATTTGCTTTTTCAATTTATTTATCTTTCCTAATAAAATTAGAACCAATTAAATTTGATAATTTAATTTTAATTACGTAATTTAATATTAAATTTAAATCTATTTATTATTTTTTAATTCTAATGAAAACAATAAAAGTAACAGATAAAAAAATGAATGAAGTATAATATAATAAATATATTATAGTCTTTCAAAATTTGACTCCTTAAAAATAAAAAATTCGTTTGTAAATTTCACTTATTTTTGTAAAATTCGATAAAAGCATAATAAATTTCATGAAATTTAATTCATGAAATTCAATTTTTTTTTTCATTCCAAGTATGAAAAATTAAAATTACAAATTAATTCTATAAAATTTTATCGAATTCAATCATTTCAAGCATAGCCTTATATTTGTGAAAGAAAAAAAAATGCATACTTTTGTAAATAGTTCCTCTTTTGCGACATTACGTACAAAATCCAAGAAGAGCCCAACATGGCCCTCTCTAAGACCTATTCATGTCTATAGATATTTATAACTAAAAATTCAACAACCATGAAAATCACATGCAAAATTAGAGCTGGTTGTGTTATGTTAGGTCGAAAGAATTAGCAAAGAAAATGGACGGCACATATTTTTCTTGTTTTTAATTAATATAGTAAGAAAGAATATATCCCGCAAAATTAAACATTCGGAATAGGTATTAAATGAAATTAAATTGGAGGATACGCAAATAGAGGTGAATTGAAAATTGGAGAGGACATGTCACTCTCAATGAGAGTACTGCTAATTCCATGTTGGCAGAAAGAGACTATATTTTCATTATATAGAAGATGCAATAGGCAAGGATGGGATAGGCAGTGCTTTCGACACATGGGGTGTATGTATATATGGAAGAGTGAAGTGGATGTATGCATATATATATAGTTAAGGATTTAGAAAGCATGTTCATCTACTTGCTTTTTCATTTATTATTATAAGGTTACGACTGAAATTCAAATTTGAGAAAATCAAAGGAATTTATTGATTATATTAAAATTTAAATTCACTGATTTAATAAATCTCTTACTATATTGATTCTATAATTCAGTCTTACTAAACGCAATTATATACATGTCAATATCATGATATATGTGAATGAGTGTTACATCATATAAATAATATCGAACCTGATTTTTTAATTTTACTTTTATCAATAAATAAGAAAGCAAATTCACTTATTAAGTGAATTGAAAATTTCAAATAATAGATGAGATTCACAAATTATATATAGTAACAAATAATATTCAATAAGAAGTCTAATAATAACTATATATGCAGCCCCGTCTTGATATAGTAAATTGACAAGAATTATTGTAGAATATTTAGAAAAACGAATAAAATCTTGAATTTACATTACATGTACATTATTGACTTTCAACAAATTAATGTCCATGCAGCTTCCTAGTACTTCAAAAAAACAAAAAACTATATAGTATATCGGTAGCAATCAATTAAATAGGATTTCACTAAAACTAGTTTCGTAACAATCTAAAATTGGAACGTGACTGTACAGCACATATCTATACTCGCAGTTTTTTTTTTTTTAATTTTTCCAAAGACACTTAAAATTGTATAAATTAACCCTTCTATATTAAAAATTACAAGTTTTCATTTTTAAAGATAAATTTACGCAGTGTAACAGATTTTATAAATTAAATTAATTGAAAAATTGTACATATAATAAAAGAGTTAAGAAATTAAAAAAAAAAAAGAATAGATATATAGTTACTATTTCTGTACGTCAATTCACTGTTAATTATATTCATAGAAATTATCAATCGAATTTAGATAAAAATAATTTTCCCTTTCACTATACATCGTATTCAAATATAGTACTAGCTAGCAACAAAAATACAAAGAAGCCATCATTCTGTCTTTCTTGGAAATTTCTCTAAGCCCACAGATTTACTTGTGAATTCATAATTATGGGTAATTATTGGAAAACAAAAATAATTATAATAATAACAAGAATTGAAACAAGTTGGCGTGATTCAGCATTTCCTATGTACATCGTACTTGGACTGCAAGATCATTAAAAAAAATTAATTCTTTTGTTGAGATTAGATGTTCGTGAACCTTCTTTCCATAACTTTATCATTAAAAAACTTAAATATTTTTTTATAAAAAGTTTGGGACATAACTTTAATTTCCACCCACTTATAGTTAGAGAAAAGAAAGTGATTTTTATTTTATTTTATTGAGATTAATATTTTTAGTCAAAACAATCAATTTTTTTTTTTTGCAATTGAATTCATAGTAGAGATTTTCAGAATAGAAAATATTTACTTTTTATCTACAAATTTTATTAATTTTTGCTTTTTCATTCCTACATATATATATGGCTTTAAGTAATTCAAGTTTTAAGAATAGCGATAGTAAATTTTCATGAATTCCAAGAGATGATCACTAATAAAAATTAGAGAAGAAAATAGATATTTAACTACACGTCAATGCGTCGCTAAAAACAAATTGCGACGAATAAGCGATGACTCTTGCTATATCCTAGAATATCCATCTATCTCAAGAAGCTGTCTTGAATCGCTCGCTAATTATTTTGAAACGTTAATTCAGGAAACGTTGTCTTCTTTCTCAAAATCTAAAAGCTCCAGAATATATAGCAGCTAAAAATTTTACAAAACAATAAGAAGTTGGAAGTCGAGGAATAATCATCTAGAGGTAGACGATCCTAATGATAAACAATAATAACAACAATAATAATGATATTCATTACTTTTTTTCCGAACAATTTGAATTCACATTAAATAAATTGATTAAAAATTAATAAAATGTTTCGTTTTAAACATTTAAATGTGACAAAAAAAATTGAATCAGATACCTGTATTTCAATAGATAACAAGAGTAAATTATATGGTATTACATATAAATGAATGGCCAACATATATGACAAGATCAAACTTCAAAAAAGTTTTCAAGATTTTTTTTTCCTCTAATTTTATTGGCTTGTCAACTTATGAATGTAAAAGGCAGTTCAAAATGCTCTGCCACACAAAATGGAGACAAGGGTTTTTTATTAAATGAATGCAAGTTATAATTAAATAAAACAAATAAAAGAAATTCATTGTTAATATGCTTTTGGAAAGATGCCCAAAGTTGCTTGAAATTGGAATTCTCCCCACAAAAGTACACCAAGATGGCTTCTAACGAAGTCAAAAACAATGGGTAGAAAATGATTTCTCAGTCCATAGTTTTTAAGAGCAATAATCACTTTATGCGATTTGATTTTTTCCAAATTATAATATATATCACCAATTTTCATTAAATCATATATCACAATATGTACAAATTTTTTATATATTCCTGCTAAGTTACTAACCTAATTCTGTATTAGCATGGAAGCAAAATTACTTATGATAAACTGTCACTTGCAACTTATCATGTCAAAGAAAAAATAATCAGAAAAGCAATAATTAACTACTAAATTATGCATGAGCAAAAGAAAATTACTAAAATATACTAAAAATTACTGTTGCGGCTCATTATTTATTTGGATAAAATTGTAATTAATTATGGAAATGGAAAATGTAGATAATAATTATATGAAGAAAAAAGAAATAGCGCAGCCGTAGACATTCTATAATGATATATTCTAAATTAGAATAAACTAGTGATGAGAAATTAAGAACGGATTCAACAAGCAAAGTGAAAGAGGAGATACATGAATTTCCAGCTTTTTATAGTTGCCTGTCTTCTCCGGAATCTGAATTAAACAATTCATCACGAATTTGTACTTTTTTTCTTTTCTTTTTTTTTTTTATCCTTTTACTTATTCTATACTCTATAGGGTAGGAAAAAAAAACCTGATTTTTTTTAATAAAAGGCTTTGAATTTCTAATATTAAACATTGACATTTAATTTCTATCCTCTTGAGATTTTCATTGACTATTAACATGCAAATATTTTCACTTGTAACAGAAAATACTACAAATCTACAATATTATTTGAAGCTTCAGAAAATGGTTTATGGCACAATTTTATCTTTAATATTTAACCAAAAAAAAATACAATTTTATCTTCATATTTTACTTTTTATGTTTTTAAATTGAAAAAAAAATATATACTTTTTTATATCATGATATATCATGTATCTGTTTATTCAAATATCATGTATTAAAAAACTGTTAAAAGATAATAAAATTCTTTTAGTGTTAAAATATGAAAGATAATATTACACTAATTAAAATATTAAAAATAGAATTATACTTTTTTTTATCAAATATTGAAGTCAAATTTGCACAATTGACCTTAGAAAAAAATTTTATTTGCTCTTCTATTAGTATTTTTTTTAAGAATATAAGCAACATTATAGAATTAATAGGAATGAGAAGATCTTCTCAACTGATTCATTGAAAATGAAAATTAAATAATAATAAAAAAAAAACAGTCTTAATATCTTCAACAAATATTTCCGACAAAAGTCTTCAAAAATCTCATTACACGTATACATGTAGTTGAATAGTTCAATTCCAACAAAGTGGGGTCCGGAGAGGGAATTTGAAGATAATTATTCAAACCCCAAATTCATTGTTTACTGCCAAATAATGTTTTAATGCAATGTATCAGATTTCTTTCCTTTTGAATATAACCACTGGTTCTAAATTTCTCTACTTACTTCTCAATTGATACGTGCAAATATCAACCTCATCTTCATTACGCTCCTTTTTTTTCTTTTTTGAGGAAACATTACGCTCCTTTCTTGTGCCTCCTTTTATCATAATCAAACTGGATTTTTTTTATTATTTTTCAATTATTTTGTTTTAATTATTTATTTTTTTCTAAATAATTCTATAATATTTGCTTAAACCCGATTCATAGGTATTTTATTAATCAAATCAATACTAAATTATCACGATTTTTTTTAATTTTATAACTTGATTCATGAATGATTTTACGAGCTCTTTAAAAACGAAAAATGTGTCGAAAAAACGAAAGAGATTCAAATTATGGGTGAATCCGAAAGAACGAAAGAGATTCAAATTATGGGTGGATCTGCTATTCGTACGTTCTCTAAACACACAGCAGTCATTTCAGCTAGCTTTATTCCAAAATATATAAGAGACATTTTCGTGGATATGGTATCCAAATCATTAATCCATTACAAAAGCATTAGAGCATAATATTCAGCTTGATTAAATTTTAAAAGTGGCACTACATTACACTATATATATATATATATATATATATATATATATATATATACAGACCAACACAAACAAAAGGCATGTCTATTCTAATTCTCAATTCTTTTACTTTCTTTGATCAACTAGCAATTTGATGTAAATTTACTTTTTCAATAATAAATAAAAAATATATCTTTTTTCGTAGAAAAAACTAATTTCTTATTTAGATGCTTCATAATTATTCGAATTAACTAAACGCATTAATGTATGGAAGACAATTGGAGGTTAAGATTTAAAATTTATTTTGCACTTAAAATTGTTTGAGGTGGTGCAGTTAGTTGTAAATTTTTTCTTTCTGGTTGTACCTTTGGAAGAATTTTCAAAATTTGTTAAAAACAGGAATTTATATCACTTTCATTTAATTATTCATTCCCATTACTTTTTTTTTTTTCACAAGCAGACCTCTGATGGGGTATTGACCACAGGACCACAGCAGGATTGGTGGTCTTTCTCTTTGATGCTTATAAGAACATCAACCATTCTGTCTTCCTTCCGCGGCGTAAACGAGAAAAGCCCTCATTAAATTAATTGTGTATATGGTAACATGTCAAATTTTGATTCAGTTTAATTTTCATGTAAAAAACTGTGACATAAACATGATTGCATGGATTTTGATAAAGCGTAAAATATCTTTATTTGAGAAAGAAGAATCGAAAGTTATAACTTCCGATCGAATATCTGAGTCTTGCAAAAAAATACGTTCAATCGGACCAAATGTTAGCACTCCAAAATTTAATTTAATAGCTTTCTAAAGACTTACACAATTTTCATATTTTTTGACTCGAGATTAGCATCGAGCCTAACGGAGAAGCTTGACCTACAAATAAATGGACTACAACTTTTGCATATTCGACTCGGGATGAACGTTGAATCTAACGGATAAATTATACCATAACCTTGATAATAGAATCCAATTTTCGCATATTCAGCTCAAGATGAATCATAGAGCCTAACGGATAAGTTGTTCAATCATGATATATCAATTGAAATGTGACGTCAATCGAAATTAATTCACCAATCTTATAATGATTGGGACAGATATATCGATCGAGATATTACGTCGATCGAAATTAGATCATCAGTCTTAGAATGATCGGGATAGATACATCGATCAGAATTACTAAGATCATCAATCAGAATTTTCGTCGATCGAAATTAATTGCGTCGATCGGGATTTTCATCGATTGAAATTAAATGAAGTCAATCAATCCGATCCGATCTGCATATAGCAATGATGTGTATTCGATATGATCAGAGCTTGTTGGTGATTGATCATTTGATCCGATCCGCGCTTGGCGGTGATCGATCATTTTGCTGGAAAATGACTTTTAAAATTTAATTATCAAGAATAATAGATTCGTAAGTTCAAATATGTATCTGTCTTTAGGCCAGTATTCCTAGAGCGCATCTTTTAAATTTTAAGTTGTGCCATATGTGGCTTTACCTACGTTCATTTGCCCTTTTATCTGGTAGCATCATTGCAGATGTGTATATATACACATTTTTTGAAGGCTGAAGCGCTATCCGATCGGCTCTCTGAGCCATTCCTTCATTTTTCTTCTTTGTTTCGAGGGGATACTCGTTTTGCAAGAGAAAAATCAAAGTGTTAAAACTTCTGACAATCTATTGTATGTTGTTAGGTTATACCTTCTTGTTGTCGTAGCCTTTAGAACTTAAAAATATTTCTTTAATTTTAATCACATGACATCAAAATAGCCTGGTAATCCAGTGCTTATTACAGCAGACTATGTTTGATACAATAAAATCGTGAGGAATCCAAGTTTAAACAATTGCACCTGATTTTGATTTACCCATGAGTTAGGTGAGTACGTCCTTCCCGTTTTCCTTCTCGGAGAGATCATCCCTTTGCAATAATCTTGTTGCTATCATGTTATGACCCCAACATATGGCATGTGTGGGTTTGGATTCTTGTGTTCATCGTCATTGTCTGAGCTAGAGGCATCTCTCCTATCATCAGGCTGTCTGCGGGAGCTTTTTCCTCTAGCCAGATTGATAAATCTCTTGAGGGAACCTCTTTATAGGAGCCGTTCGATTTTCTTCTTTAGGGAATAACACTCATCAGTTGTATGCCCGACGGCTCTGTGAAACTCACAGTATTTGCTATGATCCCCATTGTTTCTTAGCTACTCGGATGGCTTCCTGGGCCAGTTAACTCTCTTATGCTACTCGGATGTCTAGCTCTTTCCATCAGGTCAAAAAAGCTGACTGGTAGCTTCATTGTTATTGACTCAAAGAGTGGACGATTAATGATACCTCTTGCCAGGGCAGTCATCGCTATTTCTATGTTTACATTCCTCACCTCTGATATTGTGGCCTGAAATCTATCGATATAGTCTTTAAGACTTTCATCGGCTTTCTGGTAAAGATTGCATAGGTCACTCACTAACTTCGGTGCCCGTGTTTGCATAATAAATCGCATGGTGAATAACTCCTTGAGCTGTCTAAAAGAGGTGATTAATTTTTGAGAAAGCTTGTGGAACCAATTCAAAGCATCTCCTCCCAAGGTGGTGGAAAAGATTCTGCAGGTGATCCTTTCATCGTAGGTGTAAACATGCGCTTTAGTCAGATATTTCGTAAAATGAGTAGTGGGATCAGTTTTACTTGCGTATTTGTCCATCACTACATCTCTTCACCTGGAAGGTAGCTCAAACTCCATTATTTTCCTGCAAAATGGGAAGGCAGTGTTTTTGCAGGTATT
Source organism: Excoecaria agallocha (assembly GCA_037975025.1). NCBI lineage: Eukaryota > Viridiplantae > Streptophyta > Magnoliopsida > Malpighiales > Euphorbiaceae > Excoecaria > Excoecaria agallocha. Next base: position 238,487 of record JBBPFJ010000026.1, read on the forward strand.
TCCCTTAAACATACCTCTTTTGGAGCCCATCAAGCCAAATTATCCAAGCTTTTGCTTGAACCATTTGTTCGTCCTGCTCAAGGCCGTGGAAGTGAACTCATCTTTGGATCTTCTGGAGCGATTGCGATTGGATGTGCACATAAAAGACAAGTCATTTTCGATGGATGATGTGGAAGATCTGCTTGGGAAGTAGGTATAATCTTTATTTGCAGACATCGTCCCCTTCCCTTTATCATACCTTCTTAGGGTTCCGATTTCCATTCTCCCACTATCATAAGCTCGTGACTCGTTGATGAAAATTCTTCTATTTTTTCTCCTTTTGAATTCTTCGTCCACAGAGTCTATTTCGTGATCTCTTTTAGAAGTTTTGGGCATTTTTCCCTTTCTAATTATTTGGATGATGCTTTTAGTGAAGTCACTAAGAATAGCACGCATGTCCTTAACAGTAATTAGGATATTCTCCGACCGTCGTAGAATGACATCGTCAAATTTTGGAGGAAGGTTACCCCTGGTAGGCGTTCTAGGAGATCTCTCTCTTCTTTCTGCAGGCCTAGATCTTCCTTGGCTGTTGCCATTGCGATCATATTGTCCGAAAGCTGCATGCTCATTAGATCTTGATCTTGTCATATCTCTCAACGAAAGCACCAAATGATAAAGCGCATAATATCTTTATCTGAGAAATGAGAGTCGGCAGTTGTAGCTCCTGATCGATGGCTGAGTCTTGCAAGAAAGTGTGTCCGGTAGGATCAGGCTTTAGCACTCCGAAACTTAAATTAGTAGCTTTCTAAAGAGAGAGTGCTTAGAGAGAGAGAATTTCAAATGTTTCATACCTGGAGCCACTGTGCATTGAGCTATTTATAGGAGATAGGAAGGTGTACTTGAGTGCTTGAGGAGTGATAACTGGCATTTGAAGCAGGTGAGCGACGAAGTGACAGAAGTAGATGAGGGGCATGGGCTCTGCTTTGTGTCAGTGGATTGATTGAGACGCGTTGTCCCATCAGTCCGATCGGATATCATGTGGCCTCATCTCTGTCTTGTGGCTCACAATTTGGGTTCGTCTGCTAATGGATTTTAGGCCCTGCAAAATGTAGTGGACCGACTGTCTAGATCTTGAAAAATACTATTTTCAGGGTTATCAAATCTATAACTTGATTTATTTGACGTACAAAGTGTTTTTGTATAGCTATATTGTTTATGTAATTCATTTATATTCTATTCATTTTATGTTTAATGAAAAATATAAAAAAGAAAAAAATAATATCATGAAGTTTAATATTTTATGATTCGATCTATAACTCCATTTGTTTAACAATAATTCATTTGAGTTATAATTCCATTCAATATGTTAATAATTTAAAATTTTTGGCTCAATTCTGTTTATTTATCATCCCTCTCTTCTCTCAGAGTTTGCTTGTACATATAAAAACTTAGTTGTGGAATGGAAATAGTATGATGCAACTAACATGCTTAATGAATCAAAATTCAAACAACCACGTGGAATCTTTGATGAAAATAAAATGAATAAGATAGATAGCTATTGAGTCGTAAAAAATAAAAATTATTAATGAAATTTTTTATTATAATTTTCCCATAATTGGATGAATTTCATATATCGTGCTTCAATTACGGCCACTATATCCTTGATTCTCAAATCGCAATCCAAAACTTTTTTAATTTGCAACAACTTACCAAAAGATTCTTTAGCTAAACTAGGTATGAACTTTACAGATAGTTCTCTATCTGTCAGTTCAATTTGATCTACCAATCAAACTCTATATAGATAAACAATTATAATTAATTTATACAAACATACTAAATTAATTAATTATACTATTCAAATTAAAATTAATTTATTTGCAGGTTGAGTTTTAGGTTATAATTTGAATATAAGAAACAAAACAAATAATATTAAAAAAGGGAAATTTATGGAAAAATGAGGATACAATGGATATAATTGGAGGATAATTTGTGAAATTGAGTCCTAAATGGCTTTCAAATAAGGTTGTCCCGGTCAAGTAGTCAAACGCAGGATCTATTCCACGTGTGTGACGGCAAGATCTTGACGGACCATCACCGACTCATGCACCTTCATCCTCTTTTCTAAAATACAGGATATATAGAGATAGACGAAATGTCAATCGCTTTGTCGCGCGTGAGATAGACATCGGTTAAATGAGCACGTGCATATCACGTTAGATTGGTTAATAACTGAAATACATTGAAAGCGCACATACATCTTTTACAACTTCCTTATGCAGGATGGTCCATTACTTAAGTGACGTCACGATTTTTTTCTTTAGAATAAAAATAAATATAAATAAACACACATTCCAATTTTTTTTTCCAAAATTAACTTTCTAAATTTGCTAGAAAATTTTATGTCCTTACTTTGAAAAATAAATTATAATTTTTTTTACTATGGATGAAAAAAATAAAATTTTCTGACATAATATTAAATATTATGCTACATTCCAATAGTTATTATTTTCCAATGGATTTTTTTTTTGAAAATTTCAATAAAATATATATTTAATTGTTATTGTAACTGAACATAATTTTGCATATTAATTTTTTTTAATAAAAAACACATATTTGAGCCAGTGAAATTATGTTGTTTTGTGCATTAAACCCTCGCTTTATGTATGTTCCTGTTTTGTCTTTCTTATTTTATCATTACATTGACTTTATTTAAATTATATTATTTAATATAAATTTCATTCCAGCATATTTAATGATACAGTTTGTCATTACATTACTATATTAAATTGGGTCTAAAAAAGGAATATTAAATTGAGAATATAATTCTATCAAATAGTAGATTTTTTAAATTGTTCTATTAGATCATAAGGTATACCTGCAAGACTACATTCCAAGCCTTTTATAGCTAATTTTTATTTTTATTTTTTATTTATACCATGTATATATATTTGTGTGTTTGTTTAAATCCATAAAACATAGCATATTTACTTAATAAAATATTAATTAACTAGTTAAGTTTACAGTAAATTTTAAATTCTATTGGATGTTTGTTTTTTATTAATGATGATTTTAATTTGCTAAAGTTCTAATGGAATTGTAATTTTAATTTAAAATTGTGATATAATATTAGTATAATATCCTTATATATAATATAAGAATTGACTAAATTATATATTATATATAATATATAATATACTATTTAAATAAATCAATTTGATGAAATGTAATATAAGGATAGAGTTAAAAAAAATTACATGTCATTTAAATGGTTGAGAGCCTGAAAATTTCTTTAATTTAAGTACAGTTTAATCTCTAACGTGCCGCAAAAATGTATTTATTAAAAAGACGAAGCAAAAAAAAAAAGTAAAGACATTTGTGCAGAAAATGTAAAAAAGTGTTGCCGTAGCAATATAATTTTTAATACTTTTGAGAGAACTGAAGGCACAATAGTCAAACAATTCAACCCATATATAAATAAAAATCCAATGGTCCAATTTTTATATAAAAAAAAGTTTAAGGTTGAATGCATAAAATAATAAAAAGTTTTAGGGCTTATATACAATAAAAATTAAAACAAACAATTCAAAAAAATGTTGGTCTCTCAATTAACATATATGACTTAAAAAAAAAAAAAATCAATGCGCATCAAGATTCAAACATCAGCCTGAGGATGCAAAGCTGACGGATCTTGATTACAGACACGGTAAAGTGCACAAATAGTTGGCATACACTAAATAATTACTCTTTCAAGACAAGCTCTCCCACTCCTGGAAGGAGCGCGTGTTTAACACTTGCAGTCACGCCTATGTACCTTATGCTCATGGTTAGGCCATGTTTAGATATCCAAAGAAATATTTTTGTATTATAATCTCCTCTTCTTAGATTCGCTTTTACTATAATCCGCCAATCATCCAACGATCATGAATCTAGCTAGATTTGGTTCAGACAACAAGTACACGTGGGGTAGAGCATCGACTGAAAGATTTTCTACTAATTATCTATTAGATGATATTTCGACAGCTTATCAGAAATAAATACCATTCAAATCCTTTTCAAATTTAAATATATTTTTGTTATAACCTTTCATTAGTATAGGACAGTTAGCTAGTTAAATTTATATTTAAAATTATATAAACACATGAGTTACTGTATTAGGTAAACAATTTTTTCTAATCAATTACTTCTATCATAGTATCAGAGCATTAGGCTCCCCATCTCCATCCTCTTTCTTTTCCTTTATTCTATTCTCTCATCTTATCTTTCAATGACAAATAATCATGTCAGCAACACCACCATTCGCAACACAAATGACCCAAGTAATACCTTAATAACCATTAATGTAGCACCTCAAACCCCTCTTAAGCTCACTTCTACAAACTATTTGTCATGAAAACTTCAATTCCAGATACTATTTATAGGCTACGACTTGATGGAATATGTTGATGGTACTAATCCATGTCCTCCAGCAACCATACAAACCGATGATCGGATCACTCTTAATCCATCATATAGTTTGTGGATTTGCCAAGATCAGTTGATCCTGAATGCAATCATTGGTTCTCTCTCTACCACCATTATCCCATTTGTAGTCAATGCAAAAACCAGTTCTTGCCTTTTCAAGTGTCAAAACTACTTCTTCCAATTGGTATCTTCTACTCGGTCATCCTTCCTCTTCTTCTCTTAAGCAAATTCTATTTACTAATAACTTGAGTAGTTCTTCAATGTTGAATGATCACTGTAATGCACGTATTTCAAATAAAAGCCATAAACTTTCTTTTTTCCAGCCTACTATAACCTCAACTCATCCTTTAGAAGTCATTTACTCTAATGTCTGGACATCACCTATTTATTCCATCGATGGATTTAAATACTATGTCATTTTTGTCGATCATTACACAAAATATACCTGGTTTTATCCATTAAAACAAAAATCAAATGTCAAAGAAGTCTTCCAAAGATTCAAAACCATTGTTGAAAAATACTTTGACAATCCAATCAAAACATTTTACTCTGACAATGGCGGGGAATTTCTTGCTCTCAAAAATTTTCTTTCTATCAATGGCATTAACCATCTTACTACTCCACCACATACACCATAACACAATGGCTTAGCTGAACGAAAACACTTACACATTGTAGAAACAGGTTTAACACTTTTAACTCATGCATTCATTCCGTTAAAGTATTGGTCTTATGCCTTTTCTACAACTGTGTACTTAATAAACAGAATGCCCACGCCAACATTAAATAATCATTCACTATATGAAAAAATCTTTGCTTCAAATCCCAATTACTCCAAGCTCAAAATCTTTGACTGCCTCTGTTATCCATGGCTCAATCCATACACGTCCCATAAACTAGAAACCAACTCAAGACCGTGTGTTTTTCTTAGATATTCTACAACACAAAGTGCATATCTCTGTCTAGATTTTGAAACCCACAAGCTTTATGTCTCCAGATATGTTCATTTTGTTGAATCTGTCTACCCATTTCAACATGCAAAAACCAAAGAATCTTGCCCTACCTCACCTAAAATTGACACATGGTTTCCCTTTCCCCTTCAAATCAAATTACCAACACAAACACTGCCACTCAACACGCCATCTACAAATGAAGCTTCTCAGCAATATCCCTGTCTTCCTTCTACTACAACCAACACATCAATAACAACACAAAACCATTCTCCAAATGTTTCCACCCATACCATGGTAACAAGAGCCCGAAACAATATTCATAAGCCAATTCAAAAAATGAACCTTCTTACCCAATTATCTGAGTTGAAAGACATTGAACCATCAACTGTTAATCAAGCTTTACACAACCCTAATTGGAGAAAAGCAATGTCTACTGAGTTTGATACATTGTTTCAAAATGGCACTTGGAAACTTATTCCCCCCTCCTCTGTATATAATGTCATTGGCTGTAAATGGATTTTTAGAGTAAAAAGAAAATTTGATGGTTCCATTGACAGGTATAAAGCACGGTTGGTTACCAAGGGATTTCATCAACAATCCGGCATTGATTTCCATGAAACATTTAGTCCGGTGGTAAAACCAACCACCATTCGAATACTCCTCAGTCTTGCCATGAGTAATGGTTGGCAACTTCAACAACTTGATGTTAACAATGCCTTCCTACAAGGGCATCTCTACGAGGATGTGTATATGAAATAACCCAAAGCTTCATTGACAAAGATAAACCTGACTGTGTGTGCAAACTCAAAAAGGCCATCTATGGCCTCAAACAAGCTCTACGTGCATGGTACCAAGAATTACACAACTTTCTACTCTAATTTGGATTCAAAAATTCAGTGACTGATACATCATTATTTGTCTATGCTGATGGACATCATGTGCTCTATTTTATTGTCTGTGTTGATGATCTAATTGTTACTAGCAACACACCTAACTTGATCACTGAGTTTGTTACAGTTCTTGCCAAGAAATTCTCCTTAAAGGATCTGGGCCCTCTCTCTTACTTCTTAGGCATTGAAGCAATACACAATGACAAAGGACTCATCCTATCTCAACGACGATACATTTCTGATCTCCTAACCAATACCAAAATGGTCGATGTTAAGCCCGTGCTAACACCACTACCTTCAACCACACATTTGACACTTCGTGCTGGAACACCTTTTACCGATCCTACTAAATATAGGATGGTAGTTGGCAGCTTACAATATCTACTTCTCAGCAGACCAGATATAGCCTATGTTGTTAATCGATTATCTCAATTTATGCATCAACCCACATTCAAGCACTGGTCCTGTGTTAAGCGTGTTTTGAGATATCTTTCTGGCACTATTGATGATGGTTTACAAATATATAAACACTCTTCCACTTCCCTCCATGCCTATGCCGATGTAGATTGGGGTGGCAATAAAGATGATTTTTCCTCAACAAGTGGTTATATTGTCTGCCTTGGTAAAAATCCAATATCCTGGAGTTTTAAGAAACAACGGACATGTGCAAGATCATCCACTAAGGCTGAATATAGGTCTGTTGCAAACACAACAGCAGAACTTAGTTGGATCTGTTCTCTTCTTTCAGAACTACACATAAGTGTACCTACATGCCCAGTAATTTATTGTGACAATATTGGTGCAACTCAGCTCTGTTCCAATCCCATTTTCCACTCTCGCATGAAACATGTGGCTATCGATTTTCATTTTATTCGTGAAAAAGTTCAGAGTGGAGCCTTACGTGTTGCCCATGTCTCATCCCAAGATCAACTTGCTGATGCTCTAACGAAGGCTTTGCCAAAGTCAAGGTTCTTAACACTCAAAGACAGGATTGGACTATTCCCACGTCCATCTTGAGGGGGAATGTTAGAAGATATCTCGGCAGCTTATTAGGAATAAATACCATTCAAATTCTTTTTGAATTTGAATACATTTCTGTTGTAACCTTCCATTAGTGTAGGACAATTAGCTGGTTAAATTTATATTTAAAACTATGTAAACACTCGAGTTACTGTATTGGGTAAATAATCTTTTCTAATCAATTACTTCTATCATTATCTACTTCCACTGCTTTTTTACATGTCATTTTTATTATTTTTATTAAAATTAAAAAATAATAATTAAATTTAAATTTAATATTAAATTTTATGATTAAAATTAAATTATAAAATTTAATTGATTTTAATTTTATTACAAAAAAATAAATTAAAACATAAATTAAATTATATTAAAAATTTTAAAATGACAGATAAATAAAATTTAAATTTTATTCAAAAGTTACAAATAAAAAACAACTGAAAAAGTATTTTTTATTAGTATTAAGTTTAATAATGATATATAATAATATAAAATATTATAATGTCTCTCCATACAAAGCCGTTTGTTAACAATTATAAAACAAGAATTTGATCCACATGAATTCTTAATTCTAAATGACTAACATTTCTATACATGGAAATTTTGGAAATATACAATATTGTCATATAGCTAAGGTCAATATGGGTTGTCCTTGACCCAATTCTATTTTTTTTGGATCATACGGATTTAATTATGTTAAATTATTTGCAGATCGATTTAAATTTAAGAGTCGGATCAAAATTTGATAGATCTAATTATAATTTCATAGATTTACTTGTTAATTTAATAATAAAATATTTTTTTTGTGCACGGTTATAATAAAAAATAAATATTAAGTACAAAAATATATATATTTAAATATTTTAGGTAAAAAATTAATTATTTTATTGGTATGGTCCGTATTTGTTTTTGAAGATAGTGGAGCTTAATATTGTTTTATTCAAAATTAAGGAAAAGGTAATTTGGTGCAATGGTTCCTGCACAGCTTAGATTCAAAGGCAACCAAGCCAAACATTCATTAATCTTTCACGAAAATAGTAAACGCGAAGGACATACACCACAAACTAAATCAAAAGTACAAATGCAAAAATAGATCCATGCCACGCGCCAATTGTGAAAGTGGGACAGTAAGAAAGTTGTGCCACGCGCCAATTATGAAAGTGGGACAGTAAGAAAGTTGTGCCACGTGCCACATGCCATACATAGTTACCCGATTAAAAAAAAAACAAAAACTAAGGCAAAAACCGAGGCTGGTATAGTTAGGGTGTGACCAGGACTATTAATTGGCAAAATAAAAAAGATATGATTTTTAATTCGGTTAAATTAATACAAAAAATTCGGTTAGGTTTGAATTTATTATTTTTACCGCAATTTGCTTTGCAATTGCTTCAATTCGGGGTTGTAACCAAAATAGAATTAAAGTATAATAGAGGAATTGGATGGAAAAGAATTTTACAATAACAATTATAGACAGGGCCGTAATTAATTAAAAAGGAAGACTGAAATTTATAAATTTAAAACACAAAAGCCAAAAGAAAGAAACGTCTAAAGAGAGAGAGAGAGGGAGAAAAATAAAACAAATCTTTTTGGGTATGAGAAGGACATATTGGTTCAAACAGCGTCTAAGTTCTCTTCATGTATTCCTTTGGGTCCCACTTCCTCTCTCTTGTTAAAACAACGGCGCGCCTCTACCCGTTTTTCACTTTCTCTCCTCCTCCTCCTCCATTTCTCTCTGAGAAAAAGCTTCGATTTTTTTTTTTTACATATTTACACAAGAGTTTTTATCTATTTACTCTATATAAAAGGTAGATACTTAGGTTTTTCGCTTGATGGATTAGTCTAAGTTTTGATTTGTGAAAAACCAGGTGGTGGTTTTACGTCTATCATTGCCTGTCATTCTGTTTTTCTTCCCCTTTTTTTTTTTTTAAATTATATATATATGGTTAAATCTGGGGGGGTGTTTTGTGGTTTCTTAGTTTTGGGGAAGCATTAAAGTGCGGGGAAATGTGTAAATAAACAGGTTTAAGCTGCTGCCGTTTAGCTTTGCGATAATTTTTTAATCTGTATATAAGCTTTATGCTACTTTACATGTTTAGAGTCTAAAGGAGATTTGGAGTTGGGCTCGATTTGTATCTGGGTTCTGCAGGTATGGGTTTTTCTTTTGCTGCCGTGCATTTCTTTGTTTTTATTTTCTTCTGCGGTTTTTTGATTTTACGAACATAAAGTTGGTGGCTTTCCACAGTTTCATAACTTATTTCTTGTTTACTGGCTCAGACTTGAGACTGATTTTCTTTCTTATTGTTAAAGAAACGGCCTTTTGGCTTGTCTCTTTTACTTCTACTTTCATTGTTTTTTGGGTTTATTTTATTTTTGATCGAGGAAAATGTCGTGTT